>QYAP01000213.1:0-69088 GCA_003988905.1 Hymenotorrendiella dingleyae
GGCTTATATAGACCTGGGGAGGCTTGCGGAGACCTTACGGGTCTCCTGCGAGCCTAGGGGAATCACGTGCAGGTTACGTTTCTGGGAGTTTCGTGACATTCTTTTACGTGGTGTCCTCACAATAATAATTTTTATATTATTAAAAAGCTTTTATATAAAAATTAAATTATTACGAAAAATAAAATTATAATTCTTTTATTAATAGAATATATTAAATATTTATTTAAGATAAAAAGAATAATAATTTAATATATATAAAAATGAATTTCAATATATTTCGGCGCGTTTTATTAATTATTTTCGTTATCTTTTAAGGCTTTAAATATTTAATTTCGATTATTTATAATTCGAATTAAAATATTTAATTATTATTAATTTTAATAATTTTTAAATAATTAGAATCATATTCTTTTAAAATCTTTAAAATTAATACGCTTTTAAAATTATATATAATAATTAATTATTAATATTAAAATATTATACTTTTATAACTTTTAATCGAATTTAAAAATAATTGAAATATCCGTTAAATAACCAAAATAATCCCTACTTTAAATCCCGATTATAAATTAATTATTTATTATAAATTAATAAAAATTATATATTTATATAATATATTTAAAGATTTATTAATATATTTAATTTTTATAATTAATTAAAATAATTATAATTATTAAATATATTATTAAAATTAGAATATTAAATAATTGATAATCGATATAATTAAATATTATGAATTATAAGAAAAATCTAAAAATCCTTTCTAATTAATTTAATTTAAAAAATCTTTATTTATAATTCTATTAATAGAAATCTAAAAATTAAATATTAAATTTTATTTATTAAAGAATAATTTTATATAATTATTAATAAATATATATAATATAATTCTCGCTTAACTATTCTCGGATTATATAGCCCTTATAAATTTAACGCTATATAGTACGATTATATATTTTTAAATTTAAGATTTCTCGAAATCTTATATATATTTAAAAGTAAGATATTTATCTTTAATTATTACGCTTTTTAATTTTGAAAAAAAGGGATGTACCCTTATCATTTATAATTATCGGAGGGCTTAGTCCTATTTTATTTTTATTAGGGTGTGTTATGCGAGAATCGCATAAGGCTCGAGGAGGACGGCGCACGACTCGCAGGGTATAGAGTCATAAGCGAAGACCTGAGCTCTGTGGTTGGTCGTTGCGCGAATGAAGCGAGGTTGACGACCGTAGGGTAGCACTCCCCGTTTAGTGCTCCCCCAAACGCCGCGATCTCCATCGTGCAAGCACCCGAAGCTTACTTCGCGCACGTTTCAGCACATCGATCTTATTTCCCGAAAGGCAATTGGTTTAAGGTTATCTTTACCCTGCTGCAGGTACAGGATATTTAAGTGTCCTGGGAAGTTTCTCACTTATAACTAGTGGGAGCTGGCTCTGGGGAGCTCCACTTTTTCATGCGACGGTACTACGTAAGCAACCTCACCGCCGCCACCGCCGCCACCGCCGCCCAGAATTGAGGCTATTCCCAGCTACACTTGCAGCACTCTGGGGAGCTGGGAGCTGTGGAAGAGAGAAGACAAAAGGGCATTCAGCGTGGCCTTATATGCTCACTTAAAAGTGGAATACACGTGCCTCGACGACGATCGGAGGAGAACTTGGAACTTGGAAGTGTTTCGCCACCTTCGCCACCTGGAAGTGGGGATAGCCTCCTTTTGTGACGTCAAAGTCGCAGAAGGAGTTATCGTGAGAAGAGAAGATGTAGGTAGGAAGGATGGACGTGCAGGTAGGTCAAATATGCTCCGGAGGAGGAGGCATCAAAATTGGTCGGATATCTGATTTGCACATAAATCTGATTTTTGAGGAATCTGCGCCGGAGGAGGGTGCAGGGTAGTGGGAATGACTCCTTTTCCACCTCTTCCCCCTATTGCTATAGCAGTTACTATAGCTATTTACTAACCTACCAAACACAATCCCAAAAATGTGACCCGTGCACATGTCCGAAAGAGGGAATTCTGACCAAAGGGGACAGGTATAATGGGGCCGGCGGTCCGTGCAATTGGGAATGTCTTTCTCTATCTTTATTAGTAGTGGGTGGAGATGCGGAGAATCGCGAATCTATTATGTATATTAGGATTATAAAACGCGCGTTATCGTAATAGAACTTAATTTTCCCTTGATCTCTTACAGTCTTTCTTATTTCCGCGAGGACTCAAGGAGGAGCACAGCGATATCTTCCCAATTGAAATCCAGTGCTAGTACATGATTTCTCATGAATAATTCATCCATCCCTCCCTCTTCCTAAATAGCACACGTCCCCTTCCCGCCTCTATTATGCCATATGGGAGAGGTGGTGTTTTCCGTCGTGGGAATCACTGGTAGGTAAACTCATGGTGACGGTGAGTGTTGGCGTTGTGTAGGTTGCGATTAATGTGCTAGTGAAGGTTGAGGTAGATGCTGTTGGGTTTGTTAGCTTCTGCTCTTCCGTTGTGGGATGTAACTTGAGGAGAATGGTGATGGGAATGCGTACTGCTAGCGCTTTTCATATTGTCGTCGATGCTGGCGCTCGATTGGCAATCAGAATACATTGAAGCATACATTAAGGATGTTTTCTCAAATTCGGTGGATGTGCGGTGATGATCGATGGTTGAGGTCCAACTGGAGACCATCGTTATGGTAATTTGTTTTACTGTCGTGCTTGTTGCTGCTAGAACATTGGTTATTAGTTAACTGTAAGCTCCACCACTTTTAGGTCATGTTTCTCCTCCCTGAAACCAAACTCGGCCAAAATAAATCAAGGGTAAATAGAACGTACAATAAATGCTATTACTCAAACTTGTTGTCGAACTGGAACTATGGTGATCACCCTTTGGCATTCCACATACAACACTTGCTAGAAGACCAGCGAGAAAGATCTTGGAGAACATTTTGAACGAGTGGATATCGAGATATGGATCGATGGGGATGGGAAGATAGAAAAAGCTGAATTGATGAGCAAGATGCAGATCTGTAAAAGAAAGATGGGGTGGTTATATATCATAGCAGTAGCAGTTGAGAAAATAAAAACACTCGCTTTGACAATCGTGCTAAGAATCTCGACCTCGAGAAAAGTTATCACGACTGCAAGAGCACACCACATCATTCTGCTGCACCTCGTATTAAGCACTTACTGTACCAATGCACGCATGTACTGAGAGAAGCTACGAGAACGTGCGTTCTCCTCACATCTCTATTTTTCGACGATACACGCACTGCGCAAAATCTCGCTTGACCATAGAGTCTGCGATCACCACTTTTTTTCCTTGTTTGCAAAGGTATTGTGGACTACAAGCCACGACTTGTGAATTTGTTGCCACATTTTCTGCGTTGCCAGTGGCAAAGAGATTGTTGTTTGAGAACGCGCAGGACTGCGGTTTCATGTCCAAGATGGAGGCGTGCGCTAGAAACTGGCTGCATAGCGACAGTTGAGGTTGGTGCTCGTGGGCCGCAACGAGAGTTGGAAAGTACAACAAGTTGATTTTGACATGTTCGTGTTTTGATGCTTGGACCAGAGACTACCTCGAGTCAGTTGAAGCCGACGTAAATTAGCGTGCCGACAGTGATGTCAGGACCTGCCCTGACCTGCTCTCCAATTTCTTGTACTTGCGTCGTTCGGCGGCCCCTTGTAGTCAACAACGCCAGCACAGCGTAGGCCTAATTGAGTCATCGCCACCACTGGAAGTGAAGCTATTCCTAAGGAGGGATATTGACAAAGTGGACGGCTGTGGCTGGTGAAAAAAGCCAGTCAACTTCCAGGGGTAGTTATTGACTGGCGAATAGCTTCATATTTAACGCTAAAACCAGTTTTCCGGGGTGTTTACCTGGTTCGTAGCACGGGAAGTTGCGCTTAGGTGACTCTTACGTGACTCTTCCACCGTAGTTATAGCATTCCGTAAGTTATCCTACCGAACGTCTTAAATCTTGATATAACTTATCAACAATTCAGTTCCATTCTGAGGTTAGGGCATATGCGAGTTATTGACTCCAGGGGGCCGCCGAACGACGCAACTGCAAAGTCGACTCGATTTGTGGAATGATAAGAAGGAACACGATTCTGAAGACGTTACTCTATTGCGATGATGATGGCCTTACTGAGAATAAATTGTTGGTGACGGAAGGTGGATGAGAGAGAGTCAGTATTATCGCTAACTTACCCTGTCACGAGCTCCGTCCGAGATTCCGAGCCATCACACCGGAGGCATGGTCCAATGAACTTGGACATGTTGATTAATTTTTGTCCTACCAGCTCCTTACAAAAACACTCCCACGCCTCTAATGATCTATATTCTGACATCTATTATCACAAACATCATGGATACAAACGAAATCTCTGCCATGTTTTGTCTTCCTCTGGCGCGTTCTTGCCGCCTCGTGGTGGCATCTTCGACGCGTTTGCGGGGCAAACCCCTCTCAAAGCTTCGCCCTGGCGCTCGCGATCGAGCCCCAACTCTCACTGTCTAAACTCTCATACGCCGTCCCATTAAGCCAGTACAACTTGTCTTGGCTGTTGGATGGGTCGCTCGCAACCCAGCTCTTTTTGATCAAGTCGCCTTTCGACTTCTTGAACGTCGCGTTCTCTTCGATCCTACAATTTCTCCATCAGTATATGGAGCTGAAAATACGCGTGATGCCACACTTTGGAAATACTCACTTTGGTGTGATTCTCACAAGCCGCGGCATGGCATACGCGGGGAGACCAGTTTTCTTGAGACCGGCATGCAGCTTCTTCATGAATGGACCGTCTGGCCGCGAATCGAGGGTGATCGCGACCGCTCCCGCCTTTCCGTCATACCTGTAGCATCACAAGATTAGCGGATTATTATTTTTCAACATTCGACGCGTGCATACCCTTGCAGTTGGACACCATAGACAACAGCATCCTCGACACCTTCAAGCTTCGCAAGATGTTCTCGCACTTCCCCAGCGCTGACATTCTCGCCTTTCCACCGGAAGGTGTCTCCCATTCGATCATGGAAGCGCACCCAACCCTCTTCATCCTGGATAAGCAAATCGCCCGTCTTTTGGAAAAGATCCCCTTTCTGGAAGACATCCTTAATCAACTTTTCTTCCGTTGCTTGGGAATTGTTCAGATATTCGATCAGTACGGCTCTGTTCTTTACTCTGCCGATAAGTTCTCCCGGTTGACCAAGCTTGGCTCTAACACAAAATCCAGTCTTGGCATCCCGATACGGCTCTCCGGTTCCTTCGTCCAATACCACGATCATGTTGTCGTTTTCGAAATATCTCTTGATTGGTCCCGCAAACCCTACTTTACCCGCTCCGAACAAGCTTCGGCTGAAATTATCGAGCTTCGCCGTTCCCTCCGTTGAACGATAGACCTCTCGAACCTCAGCAATACCAAATCGCTCTTTATACTTTGCCCAGATCTCACCTCGTAGTCCATTCCCATATGCTACGGTAACATTGTGGGATCGTTCGTAAGGTGATGGAGGTGCATTGACGAGATACCGGCATAGCTCACCAACGTATAAAATACGCGTAGCTCCAGAATCGGTCACCTCCTTCCAAAATCTGGAAGTAGAGAATTTCCGACCGAGACAAACGGTTGATGAGGTGCCCATACCATAAGCGAGAGCCGTAAAGATGGCTGTGCCATGGAACAAGGGGAGGGGAGAATATGTGCGCAGTGGAAAGTACTTTTCGGGGTGGTCCAAATCTTCGGTCAAGGGAGTGGAAGTCGCCATCACCAGCATATTTTTAATACCACAAGCCTTTGGCTTGCCGGTAGTTCCGGACGTATAAATGAGGCATGAGAGATCCGCGACTGTCTTTTTCGCTGCCGGCGTCACAATTTGGGGTTCAGGTAAGCTTCCCAAATTTATGAGAGCGGTAGACTCATTTTGTGGCACCGGGACAGAACCAAAGCTTCCGCTATCAAGAATGAAATGCCGCTCTGCATCCAAGACAAACTCGGCCAAATCAGGCGTGGAGATTATTGTTTTGGCCGTCGAAATCTTCATGCAATGTTTGAGAGTCTCGTCTAGTATGAGTAAGTAAATATCACTTTGATCAGAGGAGTAGTCAAACCTCGAAGACTGATATTGATTAGTGCCCCAACGGCACCTATTTTCGATAACGCAAGTATGGTAATAACCATTTCAGGAGAGTTGCTCGCAAACACTCCAACAAAGTCGTTGTTCTGTATTCCTTCATTTTCCAGAAAGGCCGCAAATTTGTGGACATCTAGTTTTGTCAATATTGTTTTGTTTTCGGGAATTGAGTCAACGTACCCCTTTTCATTTCGCCGTAGGTCCAAGTACGGCCCTCAAACCACAAAAACTCATTCTCTGGGTCAACCTTTTCAAACAATCCATACCATCCACACGTACCGTTATCATCGAATTCTTGTATCCGACTCATAAGTCGATTTGTCCATGTTCGCTCAACTCTCAGTCGTGCCAAGTCTGTTCCAATTGACAGTTTTGCGTTAAGGTAGGCGCCAGCTGCCGTCGCGGCAGCTACCGCTAAGGTCCCCGAGATTGGATCCATGATTCTGGTGAGTTTTTGCAACGTCGAGTTTGTGATGTTTACTCGGACTTAGGCTGGAAGAAAAATTCTGGTGTTGGTTTTGAAATCAGATGAGAAATACGTGTCTATGAGATGTCATAGAGGCTTGGGGTTTCAACTTTGCCGGTGAGATTTGCCGTTGGACTTGGTACCGCTTTGCGGGGGTGGATATGGTGGGGCCCCAATTCTGGACACCCCACATCGTAGTAAGCTGGAGTTGGATATGATAGGTATCCATACATGCCGAGGGATCTCCTGGATTTATACTTATGCGGCAGTCACGTCCGCGGACCATTTACCGCGTTGTCTTTGCTCCAAAAAAATTCGAGAATTCGTCTTTTGCCTCTTTTTCCAGTTTAAACGTCCAGTCGCTCTACAAAATTCCTGTCGTAGCTCATCATGGCCTCTGCTCAAGAAAGAATCTCGTCTGTGCTTGGGCACTTGAACCCCAACACCTCGGGCAAAGCCCAGTTACTGCAGAAGAATCCAGATGATATTGTATGTGTCTCCCCTCCAAAGGCCTGTAAGGGAAGCCAATACTGATTATCGTTGTAGGTGATAACATTTGCAGCGAGAACCCCACTCACGAAAGCAAAGAAAGGCGGTCTGAAAGATACACCGATTGACGATCTCCTCATTGCTCTGTTGACGGTATGCCCCGACCACATCCATATCTACTCCTTCCCTCACCTAACAATACCTCCAGGAAGTCAGAGAACGCTCTAAACTCGACCCCAACCTCGTCGAAGATGTCTGCCTAGGGAATGTTCTAGCAGATGGCCAAGGTTACGTGGCCAGATGTTCAGTCCTGGGCGCTGGCTACCCCATCACGACAGCCGCCTCTGTCGCCAACCGCTTCTGCTCCTCTGGCCTCCTCGCCGTCCAGCAAATCGCCAACCAGATCATCGCCGGTTCTATCGATGTCGGCATCGCCGTAGGCGCCGAGAGCATGTCCACTTGCCCTGATAATGGCGCACCTCCTATGAGCGAGAAGATTACTCAACATCCGATCGGGAGTCAAAATTTGCAGACCATGGGACAGACAAGCGAGAATGTGGCGGGGGATTTCGGAATTACGAGACAGAGGATGGATCAGTTTGCTGCGAAGAGCTTTCAGCGGGCGGAGAGGGCGCAAAAAGAGGGGTGGGTAAGGGACGAGATTATTCCTGTTAAAGCGAAGGTTGTTGATCCCAAAACCGGCGTTGCGACAGAGCAAATCCTTGATCGTGATGACGGAGTCCGCTACGGTACAACCGCCGAATCCTTGGGTAAAATCCGCGCTGCCTTCCCTCAGTGGGCACCCTCTGCCACCACCGGTGGCAACGCATCGCAAATCACAGACGGCGCCGCAGCCATTCTCCTGATGAAGCGTTCCCGCGCTCAAGAACTAGGTCAACCCATAGTAGCTAAATTCGCTGGTGCGACGGTGATCGGGTTAGCACCGAGGATTATGGGCATTGGACCGACCTATGCCATTCCCAAGATCTTGGGCAAGTTGGGCCTGGAGATTGCGGATGTGGATGTTTTTGAGATTAATGAGGCGTTTGCTAGTATGGGCGTTTATTGTGTCGAGCAGTTGGGGTTGGATCCCGAGAAGGTTAATCCTAGGGGTGGTGCGATGTAAGTGAAATCCCGTTCCTGATTGAGGAGTCGAAAGGCATGGGGAAGATGGGGATTTCTTGTGAGAATGTACTGATTTTTGGGCTTTACAGTGCGTTGGGTCATCCACTTGGATGTACGGGCGCGAGACAAGTCGTTACTGCTCTATCTGAGTTGAGGAGGAGAAACGAGAGGGTAGCAGTTACGAGTATGTGTGTTGGAACCGTAAGTTTATCCCCTTCTCTCCCTCACTTGTCGAAACTGGTACTGACTTGCTATAGGGTCAGGGCATGGCTGGTGTTTTCGTTTCCGAGCATTAAGAGCTGTACATCTGGGGATCTAGCTTTGGCATCTACTTGTACGAGTAAGAGAATCGCGATATAGACTGTCTATTCTAGCATATCAATTCAAATTTGCGTTCAAAATTATCTATCTATGGGCGTCCATTTAGTTTGGGGTTCATAGGGTTTGAGGACTCAAAGCGGTGTGAGCTTATGTATGGTTGAAAAGGTATATATATAATTCTTTCACGTCGCTTAAATTGCTACAGTCGCGAGAAAGTCTTGATGTAAGTAGTACTATATCATTAACAAAAATCCTACTACTTCCCAACGTGATTGCGTAGCTATATACAAAATTCGTTTCTAACAAACCTCTCAATTCCCCCTTCCTCCCTCCTCAACCTTCCCCTTTCCCCTTCTTCCCTCGTCCCTCCTCTCCCTTCGTTTTTTTTTCTTCCAAGGTCGAATTCTAGGGGGTTAACCTGGATGTGTAAGGAATTTTTATCGGAAAATCCTATCCCCGGGTAGGTGCGTGGGAATAAGGGATTTGGGGGTCGCAGGGTAAGGGTTAGGGAGTTTATACAGAGAATTACGGTTTCCAACCCGGGAGAGTTCTTCCTCCCTTTTTCGGTATCCCCTCCCATTCCAACCTCGATTCTCCAAAATAATTCGAGTATAACGAAAATCACAACGGGGGCGCTCGAAAGGCCGTAGTATATTTTATGTTATGTATTCAAAGGTAGGAGGTCTGGAAGTTGATGGCACGCTAGGGCTGGAATAGGCTGGACTCTATGTTTGAAAATGTGTGTTTGAAAAGGCGATGTGGTATTCGGTCTTTGAGAAGCAATTGATATCTAAATGCATAGACTCCATCTCCCCAAAAAGCAAAGCAAACAGCAAAGAGTAAGTGAAAGAAAACGCTAGCAAAGTATCTTCATGCCCCCCCTCAAAATCTTCCTAGGATTGAACATTAACACTCAGCGTCACGCCCCCATCAATCATCAACGCCGTCCCCGTGATATAACTCGCACTATCACTACTCAAAAACACCACCACATCGCCAATCTCCTCGGGCAACGCACTACGATGCATGGGCGTGTACTTCTCAATCAACTCCTGCGTTTGCGGCAACAGCTGCATATCCCTCTGATGCATAGGCGTCTCCGTCCACGCCGGACACAGCGCGTTAACCCTAATGCCCAGGGCGCCATTCTCAATCGCAGCTGTTTTCATGACGCCTAGGACGGCGTGTTTTGACGCTGTATAAGCGCCTTTGCCGCCTTCGCCCACGATGCCGTTTCCCGATGAGAGAATGACGATGGAACCGCGACCGACGGGTCGAGGACCGTTGCGTCCTGAGACGGTGCGCGGGTCTTGCGTGGCCATTTGCCGGGCGAGGGCGCCCGTGACGAGGATGGTGCCTTTGACGTTGATTGAGTAGAGGAGGTCGTATTCCGAGAGTGAGGCATTCGCTACGGTGGATAGTGTCTGTCGTCCAACCTGTAAAAAAATTAACCAATTGTTCTGTGAGGCCAGGCCGTGTCTTAGCTGGGATTTTTGTACTCCTGCAGAATTGACTCCATAATCTATCCGTCCGAATTCACGAACACAGGTTTCTATCGTCTGATTGACTTCTTTCTCTTCACGGACATCGCATTTTACTGCTATGGCTCGGAATTTGGGGTTTGTGGCGTGTCGCTTGCATTCGTGTGCTGTTTCGATGGCCGTGGTATGGTTGAGATCTGCGCAAACGCTGTCATGAGGAACGTCAGCAAGGCTCTTGGAAACAATTTCTAGAAACTAGAAAAAGGTTGGACGAGGTTTGGGATTTCTTCTTTTGATGCTCAGCCTCCGTGTTTGGCTCACATAAGCGTTGAAAGTAACCATTTTGAAAATATGGATAAAATTAGAATATAAACATTAAGCAGTAATGGGAATATTTAGGGGCTATCCCTTTTTAAGTAATGTTAAGAAAATATATACTGGATAACGGTAACGGCAACGACATCGGATATCGGGTTGTGACTTCTGGTAGACGGCGGTACCTGAAAAGTCAAACTCGGAGGTCGCCAAATACGATTCAACAAAAAGTAAACAGAACCCTGTCAATTTAAGAAATGGAGTTACCGGTATTCAGCACTTGCTATACAATTTAAACGACAATACGAACACCAACCAAAGGAAATGCAAAGGTTGACAACAAAAGACTTCCTCTGAAATGATATTTCAAAGTTGTCCTACGTCGGACCGCGATATAAAAATTTTGACGTCGTCCAACGTGAAAAGCAAAAAGGCGCAAAAAAAAAGCAACGTCGCCAAAATAATGGCCAAAAATAAGGTTTGGTGATAGGAGAGACAACTCACATGCCAGTAACGCCCGCCTCAGCAAAGGCAAAAGCAGAATCGCGGCCGATGCCCGAGCCGGCCTGTGGAGTCGTGAGTTTTTTCCTCTGTTATCACCAACAGGCCAAGAGGGTGGGTGTCTGGATGTCAGGGTGGGGTCTTGGGGAGTGGGGACTTACACCTGTGACCAGGGCAATTCCTTGAAGCATCAAAAGTGACATTTTCCTTGGGGAAATTTTCTGCCTTCCGGATCCTTGGGCAACGTGTGGCGACTGTGCAGGCGGGGGGTATGTAGGGGCGAGGGGCGCAAGAAGGGTAAGCTTACTTTATGCAGCTTTTTGTTTGCTCTTGGAGGCACCGGAGGTAATCTGCGCAAGGTGGATATAGACGACTTATCAAAGGCGGGCGCTATTGAACGCCGTGCTCAAGGTTGGTAAGGTTGGTAAGGTTGTTAAGGTTGTCAGGGTTTCACAAGCGTTCAAGAGGGCGAGGAAAGAGAGAAAAAGGGAAAACTGGGACAGCTTCGCGAATTTCCCGTCTCGCTCCAGCCAAGCCAAACCGAAAAGAGTCTGCATACGGATAGCAGCACTATTCACCCACGAACCAGCCCCCGATATATAGGAATGAGAGCGCAGCGAAGACGGGCCTCCGCCGTCCGGAGGAGCGTCAGAATGTCAGAATGGACGGGTTTGGACCAGTTGGTTTGACGCGCCGTACCCGTTTGCGGAAGATTCACCTCGGTCGACTGCAATACGGAGTATCAGATGGGCTTTCCCCGCTTTGTGGTTGCGTCTGTTGGTGTTGAATCTCCGGTGTGCTGATTACTGACTGTATCCGGAGTGCATTCTCACATTCAAACATGGAGCCAACACATGAGGCCGGGAAGCTGGGTGGTATTGAATCTCCGGTGTGCTGATTATTCGGAGTGCATTCTCACATTCACACATGGAGCCAAAACCTGGAGCTGTCCGCGCCTCCTCCGGTAAGATTGCACCTGGAGCCGGGAAGCTGGGTGGTGTTGAACCAACGGGTTGGTTTGTGTTGGAGCAGCTTCCTTGGAGCCAACACGCTGGGTGAGCCGTTGGTGAGATAGCACGGGCCATGATCGGGCCAAGGCGCACCTTCCGCTGTCCGAGTTCTAGAAGACTCGAAAAAGTGAAATTACAGACCTCCATAGGTTGAACTCTTGAACTCTTGATCTCTTGACTAGGACTCAAACAAAACCTGATAGAGGCGAGTCAGTAGGAAAGAGAAATAAATATTGACATCGTTGACACGGTTACTCGCTTATCGTAAATGTTGCGGTACCATTTTCATATGCACGGCATTGTGGTGACGCTGACGATCATCCCCTCAAGGAAGGGATTCGCTTCAGCCCCTGGTTCTGGCCCGATGCTGCATTGAAGGAAGCTTTGAAGGCGTTTCGCTTCTCAAGTACAGGATGTTAGCGCATCGGATTGGACGAAACATAGTGGATACTATGCCTATAAGACTGTTTTTACAGCAAAATAAACCCAGAAATATGATCTTCTCGGGGTGGGTCGTCCAATCCGATGCGCTAATATCCTGTATGAACAAAAACTTGAGCTCAAAGACATTTTGCTAAAGCTTCCTAGAGCAACGAATGGAAACATGAAATCTACCCCAACTTCCATGTGCGATTTGATAGAGAGCTTGTGTTACATAGGCACGGCACGCGCTGACTTGATGCAGTAACCAATTGCTGTCCGACTTCGGAGGTCAGAGATGGCAGCTTTACCGGAACTCATGGAATTGTAGGTGAAGTTTCGAGGAAATATTTTACTTTGAAAGGCAAGCATGAAGCATCTTGCCTTCTATATTATTGCCAATTTATCGTCATTCTTCCTTCTGACGTTGGGAAATCAAGGGATGCTTTGGACGAAAAAAAAATGAGAATCATGAGATGGCATAGAAGATGGTTGTACCGCCATCAAAATCGTAATCTCTTGGAAAATAATATTCGAAGAACTGCTTATTAGGGTTTGTAAGCTTCTTTTCTTTATGTCTTAGTAGGTTCCTCGATAGAGTTACTTAGCTAAGTACTTAACTACTAGGCACTGCAGGTACATAGGTACATGCGGCTATTAATAAACGAGCTGCTAACTCGGTGGTCAAAGCTCTTATTTCGACCTCGGCCAAACCAAACCAAACCAAACCACGACACTCCATCAACTCGTCAATATTATTCACCCTCTCTCGGGGTCGGGGCTTGCTCTTGTTATCTCCTGCATCGTCCATGTCGTTGTAACCAAAATCGCCTCTCCCCCTTTGCTATCACATTGCGTTCCTGGCTTTGGGTATTTCGGCTTCACCTCGCCCATCGCAAACACCTCTCTTTCCTCGTCCGACAGCCTCTTAAAATCATCACCAATTCGAGACTTCCTCGACCTTTGACCTCGGGATAAATACCCTCCGCCAATGGTCTGCAATACTTCTCTATCGCTCTGACGGCCTTCGGGGGTTTCGCGGCTTCGAAACCCCCGTTGAATGGGAGCGGGGACAATCTTAAGCAACAATGGACGCATTGTCGGCATGCAGGCACTGGCAACAGAAAAGGCCAGCTCTGCGCAAGTCCAGGCACTCAAATTGCAGATACTCCCTATTTCACCGTTGTCAGCCGTCAGAAGAAGGTAGAGGAAAGGAGCCGGTATAAAAGATGGAGGGAAAAAACAACACTACACCGGGCAGAGTCTTGGGGACAAAATACGTACATGTTGCATCCGTCATATCGATTTCGAAGAGAGTCGTAAAGCGAATAACGCTCGCAATCATCGTCCTGCGGGAAAAACCGGTCAGCTTCAATGCTTCTTCTCGCTCAAGAAATTTGCGACATCTCCAATGAAAGTTGGCATGGGAACATACGAGCTACCCGTCAAAAACATTACACACAACCCAATTCTCGACTTCAAGTCAACCTGAAGGTGCCATATCTTGGCCTGCGGCAACGCCAATATGATACAATCAGTTGCGATATTGGGCACCCAGATGCCTATATAGAACTGCAGAGTGTTTATACATCTTGCGGCGGCCATTTCCTCGAATGTCCAAAAGGCGGAAATGGGCGAGCACGAAAATATGCTAATCCAGAATATGGCTGTTACCCAGGCAATTATGATGGCTCCGAGTATGTTGGTCAACATCCGGAAGCCCTTGCTTGGAAATATTTGCCGATACATAAGGAGGAAGGAGACTTTAATGCACCCGAGTGCTACGACGTAGAGACATTCTACGGCGACCAGACCTTGTAGAATTTTGCGAGGACCATCAAGGTGTGGATCTGTTTCTGCGACTCTGGCCATGTGTTTTCCCATGCCTAGTGTGGTGGCTATATTGATTTTCGAATTAGTTCTATTTTCTTGAGGTTTATGTTCAACGAACCATATATTATCATGCCGCAAATTCCCCAAACACAAATCATTCCAGCTCCTACCAAGTAGTCGGAAGTATCGAGGGCTTTGCCTTTAATCCGGCGACACGCAACGCGAGCTGCGAAAAACGCAGCGGGAATGATGATGCCGGATATTCCAGCAGCCAGGGCATTTTGCGATATATCAGCATCTAACCCTGTGTTCTGTGGTGTCGAGATCATCGTGGTTTTTGGAGTTCAATGCCCGCTCGAACAGGAGAAGTCTTCAATGACTAGATGGTATGATTAGCCCAATAATAACGGCACATCACTTGTTGAGGTGTTAGTGGTCTCTGAGCGCAAAACAATGCTGAGTTTCTTTACTTCACCATGTTCTTGAGGTGTCTCATCGCAACCTCCTCGGAAGACATTCGCTGCGTTTTAGGTCAAGCAGGATCGATGCCGCAGGTAGTAAATCTCGTTAGGGCCAGGGTGTTTTTGCGAGCTAAACCCACGATGCCGAAGTCGACGCGATCGTGTTCTTGTGGGGATTACAGGCGTTTCACGGGGCACTGGTTGGCACCTCCCTCTTTTGGCCTCTAAACCCTACTACCTCGTGTTCTAAAGTGGCACCAAAATCCTCTTTCCGACATTTAGGATAGGAGGCTATCCAATAGCCAAAATAGAGGGTTTCTGCAACTTTTTTTTTGGTGTAGATGTCGAACATTTGAAAGTTAAGTTAGGGTTGAAAGTAAGCAATGCGATTCGTCGAGGGCATGCCCTTAGCGATTTGAATTCAAAGTGCAGTATACTACCACAGAACTCTACTAGCGCATTGCAGAGTTCTGTTACAGTATGCGCTAGAAGAGTTGAATTCGAATTCAAAAGGCGCTAGTAGAGCTGAATTCAGAAATTCTGGCCAGTAGGAGAGCGTCGCTGAAATTAGAGCCAAGAGAAGTGTATTGTGAGGACTTCTTTGTGGGATGCCGCGTCTGGGATATCATCTCCACTTCATGGGTTGAAGAAAATGAAAAGTTGCCTCGGTCCGTATCTTGTGTTGATTTCTTCCATCTGGAATCCCATCGTCTGTTCTTTAACGTATTCTCTTTTCTCCATATACGGTACGGATCACATTAGGGTCTGCCCTTTCAATATTTGGGACCCGAGTACCTCGGCCAGTTCGCGTGCCCAAGCTGCCGCTCTCTCCAGTGAGTCCAGTCCGATAGACAGTACAGTGGGAGCCGTGCTTGAAATTCTCTTTACTGGAATATAGATGCGAGAGAGAGGCAAGTTTCAAGTTCTGCACGTTGTACGAGTCGTACAAGTCAGCAGGTGCGTTGGGATGATAATTGTGAGATTTTGTTGAAGGTATGACGAACTGGAGGTCTACGGTTATAGATTTAGATTGCGGTACCGTTTGTATGCGGCTAAAGCTTATACCGGTATTGCAACTTATAATAGTCGTTGAAGGTTTTGCGCTGTATTAGAATTCTTGGAATCGTACGACGTTGTACTTGGTAATCGTCGGAGTTAGGGCCTCCGCCTCCCTTCGTGTTCACTTGGAGTCGGGGAAAGCAAAAGTAATCCGCAAGCGTAAGTAGTCTCGCTTAACTGTGAGATAGAATTTTGAGATTTGGTTGAGATTTGGTATGCATCGATTTCTACTGGCTCGCTAAGGAAACTACTTACGCTTACCCACTACTTTTGCTTTCCCCGATTCCAAGTGAACACGAAGGGAGGCGGGGCCCTAACTCCGACGATTAGTTCGTATAAAGTATAAGGTTTTGGGCTCATTGCAAGGGCTATGTTCAAGGGGGCTTTTCCTGCCGAAGTTTTCCGTGGGGATCTTGTTGGGGAGGTGTTGGTAATACTCACGCGGGGACTGACGCTACTTCTTCACGAATCATGTTGAACACATTATTCGGTAGTTACGATCCCGTATCCTTCAGTCCCTGCGGTCGCTTCAAATTTAGCCCCCAATAGTTCTTGAAACACAGCTATCAATCACTGCAGGACTGAAACGCTGTGGCATGTTCTTGCATATCCAGATTTTACAAGAGAAGTAGTGTCTGACAGCTCGGGGGCTTTCGACTTGAATTCCATTGAGCTCTTTTAATTGGCACGATTCTCAAGAGTAGGTCCATCTGAAGGAGGAGAAAATGAGTGAATTCGATTACATCGTTGTGGGTGGTGGCACAGCGGGCCTGGTCGTTGCCGCTCGACTCACTGAAGATGCTGCTGTCCGCGTCCTGGTCCTGGAGGCCGGGGAGAACCAGCTTGCTAATCCGATGATCAATATCCCCGCGATGTGGACGGCGATTCTGGGGTCGGAGGTGGATTACGCTTTTTTGACGGCTCCACAGGTAAGTCTCCCTTTTGAATATGAGAGATTGCGGGGGCTGATGTTGTGTCGTAGGAACATCTTGGAGGTCGGATTTTGAGGCAGCCTCAAGGTAAAGCTTTGGGGGGTTCAAGTGCCCTCAATGCGGAGATTTTCGTCGCGCCGAGTAAGGCTGAGATTGATGCTTCGGCTGCTTTGGGGAATCCGGGGTGGGATTGGGAGGCAATGGCTCCTTATTATCGCAAGTTTCATACCGTCAATCTCCCATCAGAGGCCAGCCGAGAGCATTTGGGACTGCAGTGGAGTGATGAGAGTGTGAGAGGTGTTAATGGACCGATTCAGACTTCGTTTCCTATTGGCACTGAGGGCCCTTTGGAGAAGGCTTGGATTGAGACGTTCGAGGGGATTGGCAGTGCCATCAAGGTTGATCCGTTTAGTGGGAAGGCGTATGGGGGTTATAGCAATGCTTCGACTATCGATCCTGCTACCAAGACGAGGAGTTATTCGGCTTCGGCTTATTATGCTCCTGCTAGCGGTCGTCCTAACCTTATTGTCCTGACGGGAGTAACCGCACAAAACCTCCTCTTCGGAGAATCCGACGACAATGCGGTTTTGATCACTGGAGTCCGCTACTCAACCAAAGACAACTCTTTCGTGAAAGTCAAAGCTACGAGGGAAGTTATACTTGCAGCCGGCGTCTTCAACACCCCTAAACTCCTCGAACTTTCCGGGATTGGAAATCCTGAACTCTTAGAGAAGTTGGGAATCCCCGTCGTCGTAGCGAATCCCAACGTCGGCGAGAATCTCCAAGATCATCCCATTTCCGCCATCAGTTTCGAAGTCGTCGATGGGACACCTACAGCAGATCCCCTTCTACGACAGGAACCCGACGCCGTTCAGTTCTGCACGAATCTGTACATGACGTCTCAAACTGGACCGCTATCCTACGGCTCTGTATCCTCCCACGCTCTCATGCCCCTCACAGAAACCCTCACCGGTCAATCACACATCGAAGAACTCGCCGTCCTATTCGACAACTATGCCAGAGACCACGGCACCAACCCGGTCTTTGATTTTGTTAGGGAAGTCACGTTTAATCCGGAACAGGCTTCGGCGTGTATTCTCATGTTTGCGGCGCAGGTTAATGCACATGATGATATGGGCGAGAAGGGAGGGAAGAATTATTTACAAATGCCTGGCCCTGGGAATTTCCTCACTATCTGCTCTTTGCTTTCGCACCCCCTCTCTCGAGGCTCCACCCACATCGTCTCCCCCTCCCCAACCGTCCCCCCTTCCATCGATCCCGCATACCTCTCCCACGCCCTCGACATCGAAGTCCTCGCCCGCCATCTCCTCTCCATCGAAACGCTCATAACCAAAGCCCCCCTCTCCACCTACCTCCTTCCCTCTGGCCGCCGAAACCACCCCACAGCAATGTTCAACGGGAACTTGGAGGCTGCGAAACGCTATGTGAGGAGGACGGCGATTAGTAATAATCATCCGTGTGGGAGCTGTGCTATGTTGCCGAGGGAGAAGGGGGGCGTGGTGGATGGGGAGTTGAGGGTTTGGGGGACGAGGGGGTTGAGGGTTGTGGATAGTAGTGTTATGCCCCTGGTGCCGAGGGGGAATATACAGAGCAGTGTTTATGCGGTGGCGGAGAGGGCGGGGGATTTATTGAGGGGGAGGGGATAGGGGGGTGTATGGGGGGTTTTTTTTGGAGAGGGTGGGGAAGGAGTGTGTGTTTGTGCTAGCAGGAAGTGCTTGGGAGCATCGTGGTTGCAGTGAAGTGAATTGCGAGGTGAAGTGAAGTGAAGTGAAGTGAAGTGAAGTGAAGTGAAGTGAAGTGAAGTGAAGTGAAGTGAAGTGAAGTGAGGTGAAGTGAAGTGAAGTGAAGTGAAGTATATTCTTGTGCAGCAATTTCCACCCACCACCACAACTCCATCATCCCCTAACTATACTTACCAACACTACAGTAGCTCTTACTCAACCTATCCATCCTACTACTCTCATCCCCATACAAACACAACAAGCCAGATACCGGTTTAGAACGTCCCCCCTTTCCCGGGATTAGAGGTCAAAATAACAGGATTCAAAAACGGGAGAGGTGCGTTCATGGAATAAAACTCTCCCTCTGTTTAATGGTTTGGTGTAATGAGGGGGAAATGGGAGAGGGGGGGGAGATATATTGATGTGGTGTGTTCTTTTACCATATTTTTCCCGAGGTGGTTTTATCGATCGAGAAAACTTTTTTAACAGTAGGTAGCAAGAATCTCTAACCAGCTTTCCATCCCCTCTTTTCCCTTCCCCCCTTTTAGATTCTGCCAGCACAATCCCAATCCCAATCCTACAACATCTCAACCAAGCCACATATGCAGGCTGTCTCGGTTATCTATGCATATGTGGAAGCAAGGGGGGTTAAGTTTCTACACCATTTCGCAAACTATTGATGGCCTGTTTGTGATCCTGATTTTTTGTTTAAGATTTGGCAATGTGAAACCTTTTCGATCGACAAGCCTCGATGTGTAATGAGGCGCTATTAGTTGTCTTGGAGGGAGGGGGAAATGGTTATGAGGCTTTTTGAAAGTTGGAAAGTTGGAAAGTTGGAGGCTTGTGGTTGATGGCGGAGTTCTGTCATATAATCATATTTACCGCGCCTTGACGAAGTGATTAGGTGGGAATTGCTACTGGTACATATGGAAATTGAGATATATTGATATTGAGACCTTGTGCTGTTGGCTAGAGTATTTTCTGGTGCGTATGTTTTTTGGCTGGACTTCTTTTTTAGCTTTTGGTTTTTGGAATTAGAAGATTCTAGTTACGATGGTTTGAGATGAAGCATAGCGATATTTAGAATGCTGCAGAAGTTATGAGGATGCGATGAGTTGTTTCTAGCAGGGTTTATTGTAGGGCTTGAGACATTGTCTAGATGGATGCAGAGAAGGCTTGAGATATTGAAGAAATGATTGAGACAAGACCTAGACAGTACAGTAGGCAAATTGCCCATCGTTAAGACTCTAGAGAGGAAAAATGGCGTAGAGAATTAAGACAACGCGAAGAAGTTCTTGCTTCCTAAAGAGATGAGATTGCGGGAGTTATCCAGGCCATCAAAGTGAAGCCATCGAAATCGAAAGTTAGATGTGGCTGCACTCGAATGATTCAAGTCCAGCCTTGCACTTTGGTAAAAATCAAGATTCCTTCCTCCGTCCATGCTTTCTGAGCATTATCCAGACCGGTACAGTATTTTATGTACAACCTCGGCCTGTACTCCTATTACATGATATTCATTTTTTTTTTGGCCTTTGCGACAAACAAGATCGGCCCTGCAAGTGTTGGCCATGCATTGTCGTCGTCGTTTTTCTCAAAATCCCTACAGTACTCGTATTTGCTGCAGCTCTTCAAAATAAAGATTAAAAATCAAAAATCATTTCTCTCTCTCTCATGCTTTTCCTCCCTCATCTCATCTGGGGACCCAATTTCTTACATACATGAGTTCTTACATACATGAGGACGTACGTTCGGATAAATGTGTACTGTAACCCGGTTTTGCTGGACTGACGTGAGAACCGAATCGAGATGTGATGAGTGAGGGGAGGGGGTAAGGGGGCCCCATTCTTGTATTCGTGGGAATTGGCTGTGGGCTTTTTTTTGGTTAGTCTTGCTTATTGGAGATTTTCCGGTGAGATGTGTTGGCGATGGGGGCTTTCTTGTATATTTTATTTTGGGGATTTGACTCCAGAAAATTTGGCTAGCTGGCTTGTAAACCTCTATCATACATATCGAGTACGTAACGATTGGACGTTTTGAACGAGTCAAACTCGGTGCGATAGCAATACTCGTCCGAACAATTAAACTTTTCTCTCTGCTCGTGAACTACCACTACAGTACTAGGTGTGCTGTCGGTGGCGCACAGTCTTTTCCCATTTTGCTGCATCTCTATGCGACTATCTATCCGATTAGGCAGGTAGCGAACGCACCTTCAAACAAGGCAAAAGCTTGACGCACCTGTTGGATATGCAGGCTGCACACACCCTTTTTTGCACGACACCCCTTCGCTTATGTCCCCATTTGGCGGAATGTCTCGTCATCGCTTCATCCCATCTCATGGGTTTCTCGCCGGACACACAGCAGCGGTGCGGGTGCGCGCCATCACACCCATGCAAGCCACGCGCTTCCCAATTCCGGGGTGGCAGAAGAGAGGCGGCCAACCAGCGTGAACCGAAGTGAACCACCCCCGGCGCCACCCAACTTTATCACGAAGTTGCGCTTGGAATTTGTTGATGCTTTTTTTTCTTTCTGCGAGTGTGAATATGAATGCGAATTGCTTACGTATGAAATGCCGTTTTTCTCTTTTGTGTTGCGCAAGCATGTCCTACCAATGTCAGATCTGACAAATCCTCGAGAGAGAAGTTTTTCAAAAAACGACGTCAGGAGCTTGCTTGGCTGAAGGATTCTTGGCCCCGAGGCCGACGCCGTCCAGTGGACAGCGCGATCGCGACCCCTCCTTGAGATGGATCATGGGGAGAGACAAAAGCTCCGCTGGCCGGCTGGTTTGACGGCGCAGGGAACGGCGATGGGTGCATTCGGAGGTTACAACCCAATCGACCGTCCGATTCGTCTGAAGAAAACTCGCAGCGCTCCCAGCACTCCGTTCCCGCGGACTTTATCTTCACTGCTCCCCCTCTTCACCGAGAGAGCCGTTTCAAGATGCTGCAAGGCCGTTTGAATTACATACGTACATGCGTTCGCCGAATCTGCAGCCAGACTGCGCGACCTTCGTCACCATGCTTATTCTTCGAATCGTCAGTGATTCGGAGTGCAAGTCGGTCACCAAATCTCGGTGGAAAACGAATGCCAATATCAAGGCCGGTGGGGGCCGGTCGCATTTGCATTTTCTGTCTGTCCAAAAGGCCGGCCAAACGGTCGCTCGTCGCAAACAAGCAGCAATCAGAGGACAAAGTCTTGGTTCCTTTTTATCCCCTCGGCGAATCTCCGAAAAGGCACAAGTGCCGTGGACGACGCTAGATGCCGTTTGGCTTCCATCTTTGACATTATTTGCTGCTTCACTTCTCCCTTTTACACCTTTCCACCCCAGGGGGATCCCAATGGCCCGAATTGAACGCCCTCCTGGGCCTCGTGAGGCCTATATTGATAATGGAGGCAAGCTTTGTGATGGATTTTGTGATACCGGTATGGGATGAGTAGACTCGGTAGACTCGGTGCCTACTCACGCTACAGCAGTGCAACAGCAGTGGGGGTTTACTCAACGGGCTAGCGTTCCACAGCGGGGTTGTTTATTTCCAGGTTGGGAGCACCAGGGAGAGAGCTTGTTCTTTGGGTGGTCAGCACGCTCGTGATGGCGCCATTTGCAGTGTAGACAGGGGTGAGACTGGTACCACCCGTGTCAGCCATTGGCTGCGTCTATCTGGCCGCAGTAGTAGCCTACTAGCGCGCCCGTGGATGGGATTTTGCTGGGTTTTGCTGGGAGGGGTCGAACAGGGGGACAAACGGGGGACAAACGGGGGTTGAACGCGCCAACGGGCCAGAGTGCCGTTCCTGGGCTTATTTCTCCGTGGCCACGCCTGTCCCGAGCCTATCTAGAACCTCCTCCCTTGGCTCCCACAAGTCCCAGACTCCCAGTCCTGCCTCCCTTCAACACCAGACGAGTCGTCCAGACACCCACCATCGCGGGCGGGGTTCGTTGGTGACATGCTTAAAGTGTGCTAGCCAACGCTCTGCTGCTCTGGTGCCCGCTGCATGAGGGCGACAGATCGTCGGTATCAAGGCGTGAAGCGTGGCTCCCACGACTACTTTAGCCATATGTAGTGCTCCTTTGGGCCCAGGATCCATCCCAAGACCCCAATAGCTCCCATTGTAGTTTAAAGCAATCAATCGCGGACCCAGCACAAAAAAAAAAACCGAATTTCATGTGGCGTCGAGGCCCGGTTCTTCTGGCTCGGCACTTGGGCGCCGTACTCGCTCACGGTTACTCCTTTTTGTTTGTTTTCCGAACCAGTGGCTTTTCCGTCCCTTCTACCATATCTAGAATACCGGTAGTCGAGTCGCAGTCGATAGTTTGTGCAAATTCAAAAAACCCAAAAAACGTCGGCCTCAAGTGCTGGCCAAGCGGGCAAGCGTCAAGTGTAGGCATGGCACTGATGGCACTGATGGCAACCACCCAAATCCGCTGCACTCTGCACACCCTCAACTTTGATACCCCTTTATCCGCGGCGCCACTCATGGTCGCCGCTTATTCGCTAAAAGCAAACGAACGCCTCTCCCTCGCTCTCCTGACTAATGAATTTCCTTCGTTTTTGTACGAGTACCGTGCGGCTTCCATGGATCGTCCCCCCTCACCCGAGAGCCTGTATCTGCTGCTTTTGCCTGCTTTTCCTTTTCTGGCTCTCCGCCGTGCAGCCTCTGTCTTGACAGCACATACTACATGAGAGCTACTACTCATTATTGCTCTTGCCGAATGAATCCGTAGAACTGGCTCGTGGGAGGCCAAGCCCATTCGCTACTCTAGGAAAGTTCTTGTTCGTGGAGGCGTCGTATTACCAGTCCCGAGCACTCTAGAAGACTTCTGTACCTGCAGGTTCCCTGTCATGGGTTCCTCATGTTTTACTTGGGAATTGAGGAGAAAATCTGGAAGCAACGCTGGTGTTACGCTGGTGTTAGGCTGGTGTTTTACCTGCGTTGACCTACATCATCTGGCAGCCGAGATGGGATGTGGATTTCTTATAAACAGACTAGTTTACCCCGTCCTCATCGTTCCTCTAGACCGCCAGAACCAGAACCTTGGACACCGAGCCCGACCCAGCCAACCCACTGCTGCATGCTTGAGTGGGCACGCTGTTAGCCTGTTAGACTAGAAGGCCTGGGGAACTATTTCAAATATTTCACGCTACCAAGTACATACAAGCCCTGGAAGCAGCCTGCTACTACTGCAAGCCCAACCCCCAACCCGCAAGTCGCAAGTCGCAAGTCCTAGTCTATCATTACGCGAGTCCGTGGGATGTGGGATTCACTCTTGGGTTATGTAGTCGCCGGGCCGGTATGTGGAGCAGCAGAACCTGACGACCCGTCGTCAATGGAACAAAAATCGGTTAGCGAAGCTTTCCCAGAGGACCAGGAACTGTCCGGAATTAAATCGCAAACCTCAACTCGCAAGTTGTTTCTTCCCACCTCCGACCACCTCGACTTCTCCTCAAAACTCGCAAGTTTGGACAGGATGGGCATCTCACCTCTGGGTGGCGCCTTTTCCATCGACCCTCCAATACAAGCACCCCATGGTACCAACAACCGCACCACCGGTACCGACCCCAATATGACCGTCCACCGCGATCGACCCAGTGAGACTCCCGACTCCGATAGCGATTCGGAAACATCGTCAGATTTTCTACAGAGCTCAGGGCCGCAGACTACACCCCCTATGAGCCACCATGGCGGCGACCACTTTGGCCACGATGTTGAAGCCATTGCCATTGTTGGAATGGGTACGTACTTATCTTGCTTTGTCACCACCACCTTGCCGTCTCTTGAACCCCGCCTATACTTGCAATTTTTTTGACCACCATTCACTAACTTGCCACGCACCGAACAGGCTGCCGACTTCCTGGTGGCGCTACATCACCCTCTAAATTATGGGATCTCCTGGCCAATGGACAATCAGGGCACTGCGATATGCCAAAATCGCGCTTCAATGCAGAAGGATTTTATCACCCCGACCCTAGCCATCCCGCGAGCGTAAATTCAACCGGAGGATACTTTATCGAGGATGACATTCGGTCGTTTGACAATACCTTTTTCGGCATCAACAATTTAGAGGCGACATATATGGACCCTCAGCAGCGGCAGCTTCTAGAAGTCTGCTTTGAATGTTTTGAAAGTGCTGGCATCACGCTGGAACAACTTTCTGGCTCGGATGTAGGATGTTATGTCGCCAATTTTCTCGCAGACTTTGTGATTCTTCAATCCAAAGACCCCGAATTATTTCATCGCTACAGTGCGACGGGTATGGGATTAACGATCCTGGCCAATCGAATCAGTAATGCGTTCAATTTGAAAGGGCCCAGTTTTGTCCTCGATACGGCCTGTTCTTCTTCATTATACGCTTTGCATACTGCCTGTGCGGCGTTACGGGCGGGGGATTGCTCATCTGCCGTCGTTGCTGGCGCAAATTTCGTCCAGACCCCCGAAATCCACCTTAGCATGGTCAAAGCTGGATTTCTTTCACCGACTTCAACTTGCCATACTTTTGATAGCGCCGCTGATGGGTATGGACGAGGAGAGGGAGTTGGTGTGCTTTATTTGAAACGACTTTGTGATGCAGTCAGAGATGGAGATCCCATCCGATCGGTTATACGAGGAACAGCAGTTAATAGGTCAGCATAATCCTTCACTCCAATTGGCCTAAATATGGGGCTCTGGTCATACTGACATGTTGGCATCTAGTAATGGACATACAAACGGGCTTACCTTACCAAGTGTGGCTGGCCAGGAGGCTGTTATCCGGAAAGCATATGCCATGGCAGGTTTATCAACGGATGAGACTGATTATATCGAGGTAAGATTACGTTGATTTCCTTGGACAAGAAAGAGGCCAGTGGCGCTCCTTTATGGGAAGCGAGCCGCGTCGGCAAAGTGTGGTCACACCGCGGACATCCGAGCTACTCACCGACTTATTCGTTTTCCCCTCCCGTTTGAATAAGAACTAATAATTAGTATAGGCACACGGCACAGGGACCCCCGTAGGAGATCCTATCGAGGTTGAGGCTTTGTCTCGGGTCTTTCATCATAAATCTGGTAGGCCGACCTTGATTGGTTCAGTTAAGACGAATTTAGGACATAGCGAGGCCGTAAGCGGTATCTCCAGCATCATCAAAGTCACTTTAGCTTTGGAAAAGGGATTAATACCTCCAACGATTGGTGTAAAAGAGTTCAATCCAGAATTGAAACTGGTCGAACGAAATGTTAAGGTTATTACGGAAAATACGCCATGGCCGGCAGGAAATGTGCACAGAGCGAGCGTCAACTCATTCGGATACGGAGGCGCCAATGGTCACGCTATTATCGAAGCCGCTTCTGCGCATGTTCCAAGAAATTATTATTCGATGCAGAGGCAACACCAAAGCGAACGAAAACTTACCTTACTTCCTTTCTCCGGTTACGATAAGCGAGCTCTCTTGCAAAGAGTACAAGATATTGCCTCTTTCGACTTGAAAGAGAAAAGTATCTCGGATCTTGCCTTTACCCTGAGCTCTGGTCGGTCTAGTCTTCCAACTCGTGGATATTTACTTTTAGGTGGGACCACCGGTTCTTCGATATCCTCCGAAAGTCTTCGAACCCTCGGCTCAGATACGCAACCGTCCACTCTCCCAATTGCATTTGTTTTCACAGGACAGGGCGCACAGTGGGCTCGGATGTATTTTCGCACCACACCCCCATTGAGCACCCTACCAGTAAGCTAATTTGTTTTCACAGGGGTCACGAACTTTTCGCAGCATTTCCAAGTTACCGTCGAACCATACAATGTCTCGATTCTTACCTGGGCATACTTCCTCAAGCACCATCGTGGACCATTGCAGGTGTGTAGCAATATTTAATTCTGCTTTTACTGGCTAATGCTCTTTTCAGGGGCACTTTCAGAACCAGCGGAAACTAGCGAAATCCAAAAGGCATCCCATTCTCAGACGGTTTGTACTGCCATACAAATAGCTTTAGTGACACTTTTACGAGATTGGAACGTCATTCCTGAGGTTGTGATTGGACATTCTTCAGGTTCGTATTGTGCGCCTTTTTTGAGAATATCACTTACATGGATCTTTAGGCGAGATTTCTGCTGCTTTTGCGGCGGGATACCTCACATTAGTTGAAGCGATTGCGATAGCTTTTTATCGAGGATTGGCCGTCTCCAAAGCCCCAGTCGATGGCGCCATGGCGGCGGTAGGTTTGAGCAGAGCGGCCGCTGAAGAGCAAATCAAAGAACTGGCGTTACAGAAGCAAATCCGAGTCGCTTGTGTCAACTCTCCGGAAAGCTCTACGATTAGTGGTGATAATGCTGCGATTGAAAGTTTCGTCGGCATACTCTCCGAACAGGGCGTGTTTGCGCGAAAGCTCAAGACTGACAATAAAGCTTACCACTCTCAGCACATGCTGTCAATTGGTCAGGAATACGAGGATCTGGTCTCTTCAATTTATTGCCGGAGATCAATAGGTCGTTTCGAAGCGCCGCGTACCGTTAAGATGTTTTCCACAGTTACAGGCCACCTCGGCGAAAAGAGCATAATCGATACACCCGAATATTGGAGAAGAAATTTGGAATCTCCCGTTCTGTTCAATGACTCGATGCAGGATCTCTTGAACGAAAAGGCCTACCACTTTATCGAAATCGGACCACATTCCGCTCTACAACAGCCTATCAAGCAGATAGAAGAGGCGGTAGAAGCAGCTAAGGAGAGGCCATCGTTATATTCGCCGACTCTAGTTCGTGGCAAGAACGCCGAGCGTACCCTCCTTGACCTTTCCGGTACTTTGTTCCTACACCAGCATCCTGTCACATTAGATCGAGTAAATCGCCTTTCCACACACGAACATTCGAAAACCGCAATGGCCACATGTAAAATTGTTAATGATCTACCCGGATACAGCTGGAACCACCAAACACTTTTATTTAACGATTCTCAAACAAGCGCCGACTTCCGTGGACGAGAATACGCTCGGCACGATCTGCTTGGTTCACGGGTCCTAGGAACTGGTAAATCAACTTCGCAGTGGAGAAATGTTTTGAAGGTCAAGGAAGTTCCTTGGCTCGAAGATCACAAGTTGGGTACCACGATGGTTTTCCCGGGAGCTGGTTATTTGGCCCTAGCAGCTGAAGCACTATGCCAAGTGCAGAAATCTGCGGGAACAGCTGTTCCAGGTGTGCTTTTCCATCAGGTCAACATTCAGAATGTTCTTGTTCTAGAGGATGAGAAACATGGTATGGAAATCTTCACCGAGCTGAAACCTTCGCAAATTTCTGGAATCACTGCTTCAAGGAGATGGTGGCAATTTGAAATTACCTCTCTGGCTGCGAATATCTCAACAGTCCACGCTAGCGGTTTGATTGCTGTTCAAGGAGAGGCGACAAAAACTAGTCCTAAATTCGATTTCTCCGTTGACTCAATGGAAGAACAAGCTACAAGAACATGGTATGACAAACTCGCGAAAGAAGGCTTGCGATTTGGTCCCACCTTCCGTTCATTGACCAAGATCTACAATGACAGAGCTAAGAAAGCATTCCGGACTATTTCAGAAACTCAACTACTAAGAGGTGGTGGAGAAGGTCATGACCAGCAATCCGAGTACTTTGTCCATCCTATCACACTCGATGCTCTATTACAGACAGCAATCATTGCTTCGGCGGCTGGCTTAATCCCTAGGTTGCGTGGAAAGGTGCCAGTCACAATCGGCTCAGCGGAAATTCTCGCCACGACCCCCGAGGAAGCGTCTGAGGTGTCTACAATATACGCCGACTCTGAGAATGTTGGTTTCGGAACCATCAACATCAATGCGGAACTGAGGAGTAAATCTGGTCGCGTTCTTGCGAGAGTCGATGATGTTCGGGCTATCACATATGAAGAGAACGATCTTCAATCTGATGCAACCGAGGAGCGGAATCCAGTTCTAAGAGTTCTGTGGAAACCTGATGTTACGACCTTGAACCCCGAACATGCCACTCAGCTTACAGAATATACTGACCGCTTTGCCCGTTCCTTTTCCGATGACCGAAAGGATTCCGATATTGCGCGATTTGCTGGTGCTGTGGATTTGCTCACGCATTGGAATGCGCGCCTACGAATTCTTGAGCTTGGCAACGAGGCAACTAGTACTTCTTCTATGTTGCTAGACCTTCTACATGCAGGCACTCCTCTCAAGCGCTTCCAAAACTACACCATGGCCAAGCGGGATGCTAGTGGTGCTCTTGTCGGCTACGAAATCAATGCAACTGCATTACCGCATCCCGCAGACATGCATTTTGCTGAACTGAAGAAGGATGCTGTATTTGATGCAGTAATAATTCCACCTGTAAGTACACCCGTGCCAAAGTACTTGAAATCCTGCTAACGAGCTCTTTTCAGACCGCTTCGAGTTCTGTCTCGAGCCTTCTCACTGAACAAACTCTCCAACATTTGTCTTCTAATGCCTTTCTCATTTTCACGAAAGACTCTTCTGATACCCCATCTCTGAACCCTAAATTTTCCATCGTCTCAACTATACCCCTTGAAGCTCAGCGTCGTTCTGTTACAATTGCTCGTTCTTTTGAAGATATCCAACCTATTCATGTTAAAGCAAATCCGCGTGTTTTCCTTGTAAGTTTAGCAACCCACTCCGCACAAAACATGGACTTCGTCGGGACACTTTGCTGACTGTCCCTCTCTTAATATTTAGGTTGATCGCAATAGATCGCATAATTTCAATTTAATTTTACACGCCGCTCTTACCGAATATTTCGGAAGAACGGTAGAGCAAATCGACTTCGCAGTCATGTCACAAGATAAGATACCGGCCGGTTCCGTTGTCATATCAGCCTTGGAATTAGAAGATCCAATCTTGGAGGCTCCTACCGAGGACGAGGTCGAGAAGATTAAAGCCGTGACTGATAACTCATCCGTCCTCATCTGGATCACAGGCGGTGGACTTTTCAAATCCTCACATCCATCCTTCTCTTTAGTCGGTGGTCTCGCTAGATCTCTCATGCTTGAACAGCCGTCCTTGAAGATGTACACTGTTGATCTCGACAGCACGACCCAGAATCTCGAAGCATCTGCTGAGAATGTCACATCTGTCTTACGACAGGCAATGCACTCTTATAAACCGGAATTTGAGTATTTACAGCACGAGGGAGCTCTGTACAGTAGCAGATTCGTGCCGGAAGAGTTTACGAATCAGCGGTTCCGACGAGGACAGAATTCCGAAGCTGTGCCAATGTCGCTCAAAGATGCCGGTCGGTGCCAACTTGGTATTAGGAGTACTGGACAGCTTGACACTCTGTATTTTGACCAAAGACCGCAGGCTAAGAAGACGGTACAACCTGGATTTGTCGAGGTACAGGTGCAAGCTGTGGGCTTAAATGCCAAGGTAAATTTTATTATCCCAGCTTACATGAACCTGATTTTAACTTGATTTGCAGGACTTTTATGCTCTCCATGGAAAGGTCGACACTAAAGACTCAACCTGTGCATGCGAATTCAGCGGCCTCATCACCAAAGTCGGATCACCCGACTCGAAATTCAAACTTGGAGATCGAGTCGTCGTGATGGCACCTACGCATTTCGCCACTTTCGAAATCGTCCCAGAATGGGCTTGTTGTCTCTTGGAAAATCAAGAAAATGCCGTAACTTGCTCTACCATCCCACTTGTATTCTCGACCGCTCTATATGCATTAGAACAACGCGCCCAGCTCCAGCCAGGAGAATCCGTTCTTATTCATTCAGCTGCTGGTGGTCTTGGACTCGCCGCTATTCAGATCGCCAAATTGGTAGGAGCGGAGATTTTTGCAACAGTAGGCACACAAGAGAAGCGAGAATTCCTCATCGAGAAGTTCGGCCTGCAGCCAGATCACATTTTCAGCTCTCGAGACTCGTCATTTCTGCCTGGTATTTTGGCCGCAACGTCAGGTAAAGGTGTCGATGTGGTACTGAACTCGCTCACGGGTGACTTGCTTCATGACAGCTGGCGAGCTTGTGCAGAGTTCGCTCGCTTCATTGAAGTTGGAAAGCGCGATATCGTTGATGGTGGTAAATTGGATATGGCTGTGTTTGACCGTGGTGCCACTTTTACCGCTTTTGATCTGTCCAAGATCTTCTGGTCGAAGAGTGAGAAGCAACATCAAGTGTGGTCAAGGTAAGCAAGACGATGTGATATTTTAACGTGAACCTGGCTGACTTGGCATTTAAGGCTCTTGAATAAGTCTATGCAGTTATATCGCGAGGGCAAGATCACAGCTATTGACCCATTGAAAACCTTTGATGTGTCAGAAGTCGTTCAAGCATTCCGCTATTTCGCACTCTCGAACAGAGTCGGCAAGATCGCAGTCTCCTTCCAGAATCCCGAGTCTCAAATTTCAGTTAGTTCTTCTCCGTCCTAATTCCCTTTTAGTCTTCTTAACATCTTCCAGGTCATCCCGATCAAATACCGAACGGCCTTTAGCCCCTCAAAGGCATATGTTCTTATTGGTTGTCTCGGCGGTCTTGGTAGAAGTTTATCAAAGTGGATGTTTGAGCGTGGAGCTCGAAAATTCGTTTTCGTAGGCCGTTCAGGCATCGATCGCGCCCCAGCCCGGAATCTCGTGGAAGATTTGCAGAAGACAGGAGCTGAAGTCACTGTTATCAGAGGCAACGTCAGTGAAGCTGATGATGTCGAGAGAGCAATTGCGCAGATTCAAGATCCTATTGGAGGAGTTATCAATGCTGCAATGGGTCTATCTGTAAGATCCCACATCCATCCTTCTGTTTCCTTTCAACTATCCAGATATACTAACGAAATCAAACAGCTCGCGCTCTTCACCGAAATGACAAGCAAAGTCTGGCGCGGCGGCATCGACCAAAAAGTCCAAGGAACCTGGAACCTCCACAACTCCCTCCAAACCGGCAACCGCTCGCACGCCCTCGACTTCTTCCTCTGCACCTCCTCCATCTCGGGCTCCATCGGCGTAGCCACCGAATCCAACTACTGCGCCGGAAACGGCTTCCTCGACGCCTTTGCGCGTCACCGTCGCAGTCTCGGACTCCCCGCCACCTCCCTCGGTCTCGGCATGATCTCCGAAGTCGGATTCCTCCACGAGAATCCCGAGATCGAAGCACTCCTCCTAAGAAAGGGTGTCCATCCCATCAACGAAGACGAGTTGTTGCAACTTGTCGATCTGGCACTTACACCAGATAAGGTCGACACGAGCGCGAGAAGCGGTGGTGATTTGCCGCGGGATTACTTTTGCGAGGGCCATATCTTGACGGGGCTAGAGTTGTTGGGTTTACAGAAAATTAGAGCAATGGGTTGGGAACGCCCAACCGCCGTCCTCGACGACCCACGAACCGCAATAATAGCAGGCGCCTACGCAGCCTCCTCTCCTGATTCCTCCTCCCCCTCCTCCACCTCAGACTCCGACTCCAACGGCACGCTCCCCCCACACATCTCGGCCCTCCTCTCCTCCCCCTCAGACATCCCCTCCGAATCCCTCATCCTCAGCATCCAAACCATCGTCTCCTCCAAAATCGGCGCCCTCCTCCTCGTCGACCAAACAGAACTAGCGCCAGACAAACAGCTCTCGGATTTCGGCATGGATTCCATGCTCGCGGCGGAGTTCCGTGGTGCCGTGTTTCGCGTTTTTAGGGTTGATGTGCCGTTTGCGACGTTGCTGGATCGCAGGACTAGTGTGAGGAGTTTGGCGGTGTTGGTTGCGGGGAGGTTGTTGAAAGGGTTGTAAGTTGGAGGGGTTGTGAATGAGGTTTTTGGTTGGTTGGGTGTTGGATGTGGGATTTTGGCAGGGTGTTGGACGTGGGATTTTTGGCAGGGGGGTTTGGATAGGATAGGAATGGAAATTGGAAGATATGCTTGGTTATGGGTTGGACTTTTTTTTGGATAGGTATGGAAGAGCGCTTACGGAGCTATGGTGGGAATCTGCTAGCTGCTTTTACCAGCGTTTTTGTGTATAGCTTTTGAGTGGTATTTTGTTTATAGCAATCTGATTTTTGTTTATAGTAGTTTGACTATTCATTTGATTTGGATCTTCTTTGCGATTGTTTCGCTTCTCTCTTTCGTGGTTATTGTATATAGTTTTGGCGTGTAGTTGTTTGTGGGTACTGTATTTAGATCGATGTATGGTTGGTGTTTGGGTTGGCTTGGGTTGGGAATATATTTTTCGACTTGAGTTGAGTTAAATTGATTTGATATAGTGATACATATTTCTACATCGCTAAAAGTGAGATAAATCTATTAACGCTAGCGAAATAACTTGGTGGGTGACGAGTAGTCCTCGGTTACGTAAGCCCACTACGATGTTTACGACCCGCTTCCAACCCCCTTAAACGTTAAAAGCACCCCCTGGTGGCGAGGCATTATTTGGGGTAGGCACCACACATCTTCTTAATACATATTAACCTTGCATAGAGTCACAAACCCCACATACTACGCCTAGATATAATGGCCTACACCACTTCTCCGAATGCTACCAGCATGTACAACAAAACCCCTCACTAAATTCTTCTTCACATACCTTAGGTCCTTGGAGTCTTCAGCTTCTCCGTCTGCATCACACCTACCCACCACAGGCCATATACCGGGCCACACCCATTTCCGAACCAAACCAATTATGCATCTCATGTTCAGTCCACCTACCCACCACAGTCTCTGTTTACTACTCCGAATAATATATTCATGGAACCCCACTCAGTATATAGACCACCTGTTCCACGAACTGTCTTACAATATATTCCATCACCTGCTCAGTTTACCTACCCTCCACAGCAACCCCCGTTTTTGAACCAAAATGATCCATCTACGGAACCCTATCCCGTTATCATTAGCAACGGAAGTTCAAGTAAGTAATTAATACACTACATATATTCTATGATCCTGAACTTAATTATCACAGATCTTTATGATACCTTGAACTCTTCTTCTGATTCTTCAAATCCTCAGAAGGAACCAAAATCTTTCTCTCAGAGCCAAAACCACATCTCGCAGAACAATCAGAATCCTAGGTTCCAGGATCATTTGTTCCATGTTTCAGGCCACTCGATATCTCAAGGATTTCAATCCAGGTCTCTTGGGTCATCAAAAATCACCAATTCTCCATTCCAATAGAAGAAAAGGAGTCCACGGATATTACCAAATCACCAGATGCTATGGGATTTTGTGACGCGAAATCTAGGGTCAAAAAGAGTGTATTCGGGAGAATCTAACCCGGAGGGTAGTGCTTATATATGGGCCCCTATGATGACTAATCGGGGCCCACTCAGCGCGACAGATTTCCCTAACTCATCCGAAGAAAAGGAGCCCACCAATTTCACTGAACTAATAGATTCTGTGAATTCCTCCAACTCATTGGAAGCAAAGGAGCCTATATATGTCACTAAACCAACCGATTCTATGAACTTCCCCAAACATCTTCAAACTCTCGCTAAAATATCCTCAACTTCTCTTCCAGATAAAAACCCTATTGACTTAGATTCAATACCAGTATAGGACATCTCTAAAGTTTTGAAGATTGCAAGCATTGGCTGGCTAGAAGACACCCACATCCGCCATCTCATATTGCTATTAAATCCCAATCTCGAAAACCTCAATGTATCCCTATTGGGCCCCTCATATGTAGCCTATTGGCATAAGATTAAAGTCCGTAGACGAATCATACTTCCTTTATAATTCAGGGGCTCAACCAACTGTGTTAGGCTCTGTTTACCTTCAAAAAGAGCATCCACTTTCTATTCAATCCTAGTAAAGGATGATTATAATATGACTAGGTTGCGACAAGGACTTAACATTTAGTAAAGAGCGCTTTTGACCCACTTTGTGCTTCCCATACAAATTATAACCGCGTACGCCCCAAAAAAAAGTGATCGAGAGCATTTGTCGTACATACTACCACCTGTTTGCTCCAAGAGAACCCTATTTCAACAATCAACCCGACACTTCAAAGGACAGAGTATCTGCACTTACTTGAAAAGAATATTATCAAGGCACAATCACATCCCAAGACCAAACCTGGAGACAAAGCCACTACCTCCTCTCATTCAAGTCCGTCTATTTCACAGCCACCCCTCCTCTCATACCACAGCGCTCTCCTTAGATCAATCCGCCCCAATTCCACTCGAATTTGAATTTAGGGACTAGCCCACCCAATTCCACTGTCCCCGTTTTCCGTTTCAATACTTGAATGCGCATTTCCAAGCCAAAGAAGATAATCACATAACCTGTTAACTTATGATGTTTGCAAACATGAAAATACGAATCAAACTCTCCGAAAAAGTGAAGAGTATTCTGTCAACCTATCCACATTGCGACGACTACATCAAACCCTTCCACCCATCAACCATGGATGCATCAAATCTGGATGATCCCGCAGACCCCTTAACGTTTGTATGGACCAAAGAGTAAGGAATAATTAGACTATCTATCGATCCATTACTTGATCCCCCCCACTGGAGGTACAAATGAATACCGTATGCACTCACGAGATAGGCGTCGATGTCTGTGTGGCGCAAGGGGATAGTAGGGGTATTCATTGGGCGGCTCAGGGAGAATAGCTTCAAAACTTTGAGCGTATTATTTCTGAAAGCTCGAGCTAGGTTGGAATTCTATCTATTTTCTAGGGTTCTGATCTATTGGAACCCTTACGTTAACCGTGCTCATAGCCCAACGTCTATGACGCCAATCTCGTGAGTGTATACGGTAAACAGACATCCCCTCAACTCGGGTGGTGACACACGAAAATGAAAACTCTCCCTTTCTCCACTCTATACACGTTCCCACCGCATGTGAAAAATGTCCCAGAGAAAGTTCCACCAAAGAGCAAGCATATTGTACACTCACAGCCCCTAAAAGCTAACAGTCCGTGACACGGCGGATAAGATGAGCTACCATGACGTCTCCACGTTCCTCACATCTCCGCTACGAAGACAAATTTTGTATTCCCCGCGAGCATAAACCCCCCACCAAGGGGCCTTCGGAGGATTGGGGGGGTACAAATCTCACTCGTCCACGGCGACATATAGCAAAACCCTCCCCCCTATTCCCGAATCCCACAAGTAGCCCCACACCTGCCCACCAAAACAAAATCAAAATCGCAGTTCAAAAAAAAGCAAACGACGTCATCCCTGTCCTACCCCAACGTTTCCAGTGAAAACCCATCCGTCACCAGTGTAACATCCCACCACCATTTTCACCGACAGAAACCCTTCTGTACAACATTGTACAGCTGACATTTACCTCGCTTTCGTTTCGCTGGCCTTGGCCGCTTGGCCAATTTCAGATCCCCAATTCTCGGGATGGCAAATGCCTGGTCCCGTCCACTCCAAAGGCAACACACACAGCAAATGCGAAAAAAAAAACAATCCGTACCCAGACGTCCGCGACGTGTGTGACTCTGGTGGTGTGATATGGGAGGTTTGATGCATGCGCCAACGCCTCTCGTGTAGCCAGCGGGAGCGACGATCTGATAAGACATAAAAGAAAGATAGGCTCATGGAAATGAAAATTTGCAGACTTCTCTTGTAGGTAAGATGGCGCTGGGGAGTTCAATAGTAACACTATTAGCAGCACAGAACAAAGAGAAGACGCAGAAAAGAAACGCAGAAGAAAAGGCAGGAAAGCAGTAGCTGGTAGGAGGAACGCAATGAAAGGTAGAGGACTCGGCAAGAGACAACACATATGAAGTTCCAGTTGTAACACCAAGAAAGAAACTTGAGGTAGTCACAAATAAAAGTGTACGATACGCTGGCAACGCATAGAAAGGGATCACCAGTGGTGGTCAGTGCTCTGCGGACACTCAAAAGATGAATCTTTGCCCCTTTAACAAAAACTACATAACAAAGCTCTAAAATCCAATTCTGAGTAGAAGTATATGAATTATATGATCTTTTCTTATACCTCACGTACTCAAATGTCGTGATTTATTTGTTGTTGTTTTTTGTTGGCATTGGAAAAGAAGTCGGATATTTTGACTGTCCGCAGAGCACTGACCACCACTGGTGGATCTAGGTTCGATGCAATGTTACCACCATCTCAGTGAGCAAGTTTTGCGGAGTCATCCAGCATACCAAACAACATTTCCCCGACTATCCCCAAGCAAGATACAGTTTATCTTCCTATGAGATACAAAGTACTTGGGTGCCCCAAATCTCATATCCCGTGATGAAATTTTGGCTGAGGTCGGAATAAGCTCTCTGAGTTGGCAGTGGATCAAACTGTCACACCGCATGTTTGTCTACCCGTTTTTTGTGGTGGAATAGCAGCTATGGTTACCAACGCCAGGAATGGTAGCACACTCACAGCTGAGATATTTTGAAGCTTGCATGCATTAGCGTTTTGAGGCAGCCCCTATCATTTATACTTTGCCACTCGCAAGGAGACCCGAAAAAAGATGTGTGAGAGGGTAAAGTGGCCAATTGGAATCCCGGTAGGATACGCACCTGTATGTAAGAAGAATGACAAATGTCGGGGTTTAGAAATAGGCAATGAGTGAATGAATATTTCGAACAGGATCCAATTGGCGCTACGGGTTATCGGCCACGGTTCGGTGTCCGGTCCAGGGTTAATGGCTTCCTAGTTTGTGCTTTTACGAGTAATCTCGACGCCGTACGATCGCGATCTTGATCTCGCACATGCTTTTCGTTCCACCGACACATATAGTTTACTCTACCAATAGCAATGTGGGGGTTTTGTGATTAGAGGTTCGACTTTTACTGTCGAAATTTGAAGAGGTGAGAAAATGCATCTTTGTATGCCAAAATTCCCAAGCGAACACCAACTTCTGGCAGGCGCGGGTTGTACAAACGTTTGGACCCTGGTCACCCAAGTCCAGAAATCCGGATCAGCTGTACCCAGAGACTTGGGGAACTGCGGGCTCGGGAGTTGCGAAGCACATAAATCCGGGCATTGGATATGTTTCATTTCTTTCCGGGAGAGTAGAATTGAGGCGATTGTTGGAATTACCTAATACCCGACGCAGTGTTGTATTGCCGCCAATAATAATGAGACGTCGAAAAAATGTGCCTATACTTCATAAGTTCAAGGCAGACCTGTGGCAGAACCGTCTCCGCATTACGGTATGATGCATAGAATATTTCCGGGGTGCTGACCGAACCTCTCCCCGCCTCAATACGTGGGGGTCATTGGAGGCGTGGTAGAAGGGAAAATATGATAGTAAATAGAAATTGAAGCCGTGTGTTGTCCACTGTAAAAACATGCGCGAAAACTGAACTGAGAAGTTTTGAAGGGATGCGATTTTGCTGATATGAATTGATGTGGATCCGAGAGTCGTGAGAGTCATGACTACAACTCTGTCAAGAGAACTGCCGGGCGAAAACGAAGATTTGAATTCCTGGTTCTTTGACTGCCGTACCTGGTTGTGTGGGGTTTGTTATCGAGATCCATCGGCCAGATCAAGGTGACATTGGGACATAAGTTATACCAGATACAAGTTATACCAGATACGTCTCACGTCTTAACAGAGAAGAAGATGCCACCATCAGGTGAGGTGTGCTTTCGTGATTGAGTGTGTGACTAGTGGATTTGCCAAATGGCTCTTTCAGCAAAGAAATTTATTCCAGAAACGCCAGAGAGTAGCCACAAACTTTCTGAGGCTCACGCCGTAAACGGGGGTAAGCTGAAGGATGGACCGATGTAGGAGGAAGGTTTTCTGTAAGCGAGGAGCGTTGCGAAGGGGGGCAGCCAAACCGGAGATGATGTGATATGGTGGTGGTGGTGACAAAATGCCTCTTCAGTGCTCCCTTTGCCTCGGTGTTATTCCTGGAAGATAGCTGCCCCGAGGCGAGGCACGGCGCATTGCATTTCATGATAGTTCCAAGAAATTCCGATGCGTGGGACGTGAATTTGGGTTTGGGTAGCTTGGTCGGAAGCAAGTCGATCTTCGGCTTGGCTTGACATCGTCGGGTTGCTATCTGCCTTCTCTTTGCCGAAAGGTAGAAAGGGTGGTCATCGTCATAGCGACTTGTCTATCCAGCTTCATCTTCCGCGGCTTCGTCCTCAACTCCATCAATATGTCGTCTTTGCCCACTTGCCGGGATTCCGCTGGCCGTAGCCAAGTAGGCCGTTGACCGGATGCAGCAGCTCCAACGCAAGCACGTAGCGGAAAGGCCCAAAGCGCATATGTCCTGCCTGGCTACTCCGTGGCCACCACTCCGCAGGTCTTCACGTTTCCCAGGCTGTGATTTCGCACCGGTTTGATTGTTTGTGGTTCTGCCCTCCGTGGTCATTCTTGCATCCAATCAATATTGTCCCTTGTACGCCTGACTGCAGGACGCATGCTAGATGCCCGGGTTTCTGGGTAGAACATGGGGGCGCTCACCTACATCCCACCCGTTCTCTATCCGCACTCTGCAGCGGCGATGAAGGTCGTTTTTGGGGCGAAGGAACGCATGATGCCCGTCGCCTAGAAGGGAGGATGTTGAGAGAGACAGGATGGGCGGTGAGGTTTGACACGCAGGTGATGATGGTGCTGACGGTTGATTTCCAGGTTGACAGCGTGGGGAGAGGGTCCAATGGAGGTGTGTGGGCGGGGGTTCGAGTGTGGGAGAAGTGGGTGTGCTGAAGGGAATTTGGTGGTGGCCTTCAGGGCCTTGGTGGCTTGAGTTTCGAAGGTGGAAGGTTCGTGAACAGCGGGCGGAAGGGTCGTCGATTAATGTTTGCTCGATGGAGTTTGTCAGGGGGGTTGATTTGCTCGAAAGTTCGGTAGAGCCAATCAGGGAGAGGAATGCCGGACGAGAGCGGACTAGCTCAAGACTAGCCCTTGCAGCGCTCGAGTCTCTGAGTGGCCCGCGCAGGCAGCCGAGATGGGCGAGATGGGCTCACTGTGGGCTCACGGTGGGCGAACCTGCAGGCCGTCCGGTCCAAGCAAGCAACATCTAATGTGCTCAGGCAATTCTTATTCTGGTTGAGGAGGGCGACCAGTCCATTTCAGGTTCGTTTCCGCCAATGACTTCAGCAGAACCGTGGTAATAGTTATTAGATACCTAGGGACTTTCCAGGGAACAGGCTAGAAACGGGCTAGAAACGGGCTAGAAACAGCTATTGATCAGATACGTAGGCCTAATCAGATGGCATCCTTATGACGAAGACGTTAGTCTGAGGAGATAAGTTTGGACACGAGCTCGCAAAAGCCTCCAAACCTGTATCTAGCTGAGCATCTATGCCGGTATAGCTCGGTACCGCTACAGTACTCTCCGGTTTTTACCTCAATTCAATTCTCTTTGCTAGTCTGGCAAAATGAAGCCCGAAATGGGAGAAATCCTGGAAACGAGAGAACTCTCCCATTGTAGCCTGATTATTTTTGATATTCTGACACAATGAGCATTAAGATAGGAGAAAGGGGGTAAAGGGGGTGGGATTGTGTACCAATTCCTACGGTAGGTCTGGTAGGCACTACTGTCTGATTCTAGGCCATTCAAAGGCAGCCTCTCCAACCAATTCTCTCAGCGTCAATTGATCTGACGACAACGGTCAGTTGATAGGCAAAAATGGGCTTGGGTAGCTATACGTACCCGTGTCATCTGCGCAAGTACCAGGTACAACCATCCACGCTACCCATCCGTGCCATCTAGGTTCTGTACCGAACAAAGGCTGTAGAAAATCCCCGACAGGAGAGTTTGGTCAAGCTAAGATCAAAGTCACCGACTCCACAGCTCCTCTCCGTCCGTACCTTACCTCACGAACTCTTAATCCACAGTTTCCACGCGCACGTACATCAAGCCTCACCAGACCTCCCACGCTTCTTTTTCACTTCTCCCTTTCTCACTTCTTCACCTTCCCAAAACACATCCCCCTACATATCGACTCACCACCATTTTCCATTTTCCCGCCAGGTAGTCTGCACCAGTCTGCATCTCCAGCATTGGGGGATCGGCCGGCACTGCACAGCGCGGGCTCCCATATCGCCGGGCTTGCCTCTTGCTTACCTATGACCGCGACCACCCTATTATCACTCTACTGGACATCCACACGCATCGCAAGCTATTCCTTCGCTGCTGCTGGGCGCGCGTGCTGTATGTAGTAGGACGGCTCTTCCGACCATTGTGCCACCCTACCAGCGCAGCAACACCACCAATTCCAAACGTACCCCCATACGAAGCCACCCACTCGCAGGCTGCACGCATTCGCACTACCTGCAATACCTGCACTACTTGCACTACCTGAGAAAGCAGCAGCAGCAGCACGCCGACCCCTCCTCCACCCCGCTATTGTGCTCTCGAAAGAACCTTGTCGTCGCGAGACATTATTTGCCCCCAGCCTGGCCTGCCTTGTGCTCACCACCAGCCGGGTTACCTCCGTGACCACTCGTCTTGTGGCGCCGTCAACTGTCTGATCTCACATTCCGTTATATGCTGCGAGTCCCCCAGATCTCTGCACACAAACACTTGCGGCTCTTCACCACGGATCGCAGATTGGTTTCTGCTGAATACAAAAGGGTCCGTCTTGTCCAACACTCAACGCATCGAATCAAACCCTCCTCCTAAACTTGGGAGACATATCGTCCAGTGAATAAGTCTTGTCGGGAGTTGCATGGATACTTGACTCGCCAGCCCTCGTTTCGACGAATACGCCAGCCAGGTGAGAACGCGGAGCAGCAGCGGAATATATGCTTGTATGCTTGCCATTACTTGCAGGCTTCCTTCGGACAGAGTAAGACACCAAAGCAGCCGTGCCTTGCAAGCAACCATACATACCAAAGGCTTTCTGACGGCAGTGTTGCGTTTTGGTAAGAGCTAACTCTCATTGCCCGCGAGTTGCTCCCGGCTACCCATTACGAGACTAAAAGCCGTTTCCAGGTCCAGTAGTAGTCGCTCCCGCCTAAAGGCACATCTTACCGGCTGCGGCGTAGCCCAAATCAGGAGTGCTCTCTTCCCCTTCAGACGACACGGTTCCCCCACCGAACTGACCCCTCATCGCCGTTGAGCACCACCACCACCACCACTCAGTCAGAATGTCGTTGACGCAACCGCCGCGGTACACAGGGCCTCACCCTCCCAGCCAAAACTATCCGTATCCGCCTCCGCCGCCGAATCGAGCGCCCGAGAATCTTCATTTGCAAGAGCCACCACCGCCAGTATTGCAACCCCCATCTCACTCGCAACCGCCATCCCAACCCATGCATCTGCCCCCCATGTCATCACTCCTGCCAAGACTGGAGCGCATGGATCCAGGTCCAGCGCCGCCGTCACAGAACAATCTTTACCCACCTCGATCATTCCCACCACCACCTCCAGCGCCGCAACAAGAACCGCCCAAACCTCATACCCTATGGATGGGCGATCAGAATCCCGCCGCGCCCGTACATTATAACCACCACCACCCCTCACAACCCTCTCGCCCGACTTCGCTGAGCCCGCATTATCACCAGGACTTCCCCACTGGGCCCCCATCTACTCTCGTATCTGGGTCTCTGCAGCAAGGCGGCGCATCTTCTGCTCAGCAAGTACAGCATAGTACAAGAAGTGGCCCAAGGCTATCGCCTGATTGCGAGGCAGAGGCAGCAACAATTTCTCCAATTCGATCTCCTCCTCGCCAATACCACCCATCTCATCCGGCCAGTATATTTCAGTCGCAAAATACACGACGCTCTCCCCCGCCGCGCAAACCTTCCACGACCAACACAATGCATATCTCCGGGTTGTTGAGTAACTCTCCCACGTAGGTTTTCCGTATCGAAGTCTGCCTTCCTTAGCTAACAGTACTAGTATTCAACCCCAGCGTGATCCACCGAGGCACCTCATACGCATGCGACAACAACCACTCGCGGCACGCGCTTGCGGCTTTGGCGAACGAGATCGTCGAGTCATTGACCCACCTCCCATTCTACAAATGACTGTAGATGACCCAACGGCAACACAAGACGAAATAAGAGCCATGATTCGACAGCCTTGTGCTGTAGTACATTGCACGTTATGGGACCCTATTGCAAATAAGGATGATACTGCAATGCCAGGGACGACGGATAAACGTCAACAAAGGCGACTGATGGGTACGTTAGTCTCTTCGCCATTTGTTGGCAAGGATGAACATGGCGTGGAAGGATGCTTTTTTACATTCCCAGATTTGTCAGTTCGAACACCTGGGAAGTACAGTCTTCGATTTAGTTTGATGATCATTGATCCAAACCAAATGCGAACTGGACATTCGGTGCCAGTCAGCTCGGTGGTTTTTAGTGATGCTTTTCACGTTTATAACGCCAAGGACTTTGGCGGAATGCGCCCCAGTACCGAGTTGACCAAGCGCCTCAAGCATCAAGGCTGCTTGATCAGTGTAAAGAAGGGGAATGCAAAGACTGGCGGAAATTCGAGAGACGACGATGACGACGACGATGAGGATGACGACGAGTTGGATGGTGATGGTAGGAAAGTCAAGAGAGCAAAGAGGTGATCTCTCGGTGTCTTGTGCACATCAAAGGACGCTACGACAAACTTATTCACTCCCTCGGTTACCGCACTCGAACTTTCAGTACAATACTTATTCCTAGTGCAGGTTATAATACCTTGCTCGAATGTTTTTATACGGACAAATTTGGGGGCGTTTCATTCGCTTTGGGCATTAGCATTGGGCCTGGATGGGAGAGGCCTTAGAGTTTCAGCTCTCTACCGGTTTTCCATTCGACTAAAGAGTTTCCTCGTTGTTCTTGCATGGATATGCTTTTTTTTCCTTCACATGATACACCTTTTCTTGATCGGCTTCAATCGATGGCGAGTTTTGATTTTCCTTTTGTCTTTTGGGGACTTGGAAAACATTTCTGGCATTGGTTTATCTTACCACTGTTTATGCGTGCATGAGTTTCGCTGCTTCTTTTGTTTCCAGTCCCCATTCATGACATTAGACTAGGCGGTTTGGATACGGTTTGGGTGGATGTTGTTTGTCTTTTAGGACGGACGAGTTGGGTATATCCAATCCATTGCAATTGATCTTTGCTATGAAGGTTTAGGGTGGAAAAATTATATATGAAAATCAAATACCAGAAAAAGAATGAAATAGAAAATAGTTTTAAAACAGTAACCTCTCTAATTCTGGGCCTCTACCCTTGGAAAATCCGGGGGCAGATGATGAAGCCCTTTAGATTTGTATGGTGATTTCTTCGCCGGCGTGGGGTTCTCTAATATTGTTTTATGGTGTAACCTCCGATAAGCTACCCCTCTATCTATGACACACGGTGTCTCAAAGGATTGATGGGGAAAGACAGGGATGTTTCGTCATGCATTGGGGAGCCTCGCGACGACATTTCTTGAGGTCCTCGCTTGCAAGACACATCATCATCATTTTTTTTCCTCCCACGCGCATTCATCATAGCAGACGGCGGCACTAGATGTGACTACTCCGTTGGTACTACGTAGTAGCGCGCTTGAGATCTAGACTTCTCCGCGCCTCAACGAGGCGTTAACACTGACCGAACTGACCTTACGTACTGTACTGTATGAGCTCACCGAACCCACGAAAGGGCATTTGATCCGTGGGGGAATTTGGTGGTTGATAGATCTGTGGGACCCACGCTAAAACTAGGAGGGCGAGGGCGTGGGGAAGTGAGAGTTAGTGGAGTGAAGTTTTTCTTGGGGTGTAAGGGTTTTTTGTAGAGGGGACTTGGTGGGGGGTGGGATTTGGGTTTCAGTGAGAGAGAGAGAGGAAGGGTAGAAAGGAGGGAAGGGAAGGAGAAAGGAGGGGGGGAAGTGAGTTGAGAAGAAGTGAGAAGAGGAAGAAGAGCTATGTCGGGCTCGAGAGCTAGTAAGGGGTGTTTGCAGTGTCGGACGCGGAAGGTGAAGGTATGCTTTTTCTCTCTTCTTCTTTTCCTGCTATTTATCATATCTCGTTTCTTATCGTTTCGTTTCGTTACATCTCTGGTTTTGGTTGGTTATCTTCTTGCGTTTCTGCTAGCTGTTTCTGAACTTGGAATTGGGAATTACGCAGTGATATTTCGTTTTTGATGTCGAAGGGAATTTGGGTTTGAGGGTTGTGTGGAGTGAGGAGAGGGGATTTTGAGGAGAGCAATTTCCGTACTCTTAGCTTCCCTCCTCGATTTCATAAACATTCTCACTACCTCTCACATCCACGCTACCTCGAAATCCACTGCCCCTCCCTTTACGCGCTTCTCTCCTAGTGGGTGGATATGCGATGGTAGAAGCATGGGATTTCGAGATTGAATTTACTTTCCATTTGGAAGTCAGGTTTCTGCATGTTTGGAGGGGTGAGTGGCTGTGGTGTTTCTTGGAATTTTCTTGTCGGGCTGGTTGATCATGAAGGATGGAAGGTGGTTATGTTGGGGTTTGTTTTGAGAACTGTACCGCGTTCGTTGGGCCACCCTCTCTCCTTTTTTTATCTTATTGTGCCAGATCATTTCAAAGCATAGAGATCAAATCAATAGAGGTCTTATTTACGGGAGAAACTCGTTCACGGGAGAAACCTCTCCTAATCACCTCAATTCTTTATAATGATCTGGCACAACAAGGCCAAAAACGGGAGAGGGGGGGGCTCTAAACCAATTTATACGGTACTGAAGCACGAAGCGGGAGTGTCAAACAAGAGTTCCTTGGTATGACAGTGGTGCTTGATGTCTGGTTTGCTCCTGATATCAGGAGCTCCCTTGTGTTTTACCTTTGCCATTTCTATCTCATTGTTCAGCTCGACAACTTCTCAATTCCGATTCCTTCTCCTATCATTTTTCCGTTTCATACAGTTCAGATTCTGACCTTTTCCGCTTTTAATCTTAACATGAAAGCACCGGCTAATCAACGTAGTGCGATGAATCGAAACCCGAATGCAATCGCTGCGTCAAGAGAGGCGATGTTTGTACGGGTTACAGGGATATTACTGAGTTAGTCTTTAAGGATGAGAATGAGAAAGCGGCTTATGCTGTTCGTAAGAACGCTCTGCCGAAAAGTAAAGGTACGGCTTTAGGCGTTGGTACAAGTTCTTCATTTCACAGCCCCAAAGTAAGCCCTCCTGCCAACACGAATCCGACGACCACTACCACAATCTCACCACCCACCGATTTATCATCGCCCTTTATGAAGGATGGGCAGGAAGCTTCCCTCGAAACTCAGGCCATAAACAACTTCTTCGCAAATTATATCCTCTACCCCGGTCAAACTTCCGGCGAGGGCGGTGGCTTTCTCGAGTATTTACCAGTTTTGTTTGAGGAGGGGGATTTGGGTGGGCGGGAGGCGTTGAGGTGGGCTGTTAGGGCTGCAGGGTGGGCTGGGGTATGGGCTGAGTTTGACGAGGAAGTTGGGGAGAATGAGTTTTGTGGTAGTGGTGAGGAAAGGGAAAAGAGGGAAAGGGAAAGGGAAAAGGAGAAGAATGAGATTCGGAGAATGGCGGATTTGTGTTATGGTAACGCACTAAGGGCTTTAGGAGAGACCTTGAGTGAGAAGGAATATAGGGGGGAGGAGGGGGCGGTGAGTGATTATACGCTTATGACGATTGTGGTCCTTGATATTTTCGAGGTCTGTTTCCCCCTTTTATAACTCGCTTAACTACCCTCCTCCCCTATTAACACTCATCTCTAGACTCTCTACCTCCCCCGCACCCAAACCACAACAGCAAACCACACCCACGGCATGTCCCATATCCTCCGTCTCCGCCAACCCTCCGACCACTCCACTCCTCGGGGTTTTTCGCTCTCCCGCCTCGCCCAGCACCGTCTCCAAAAACAACAACTGGCTTTTTCGCCGCATCTTGCGCCGAAACAGACACCTGAACAGGCAGCGTTGGTTGATAATATGCTGAATCTCTCCATGTCTTCTAGTTCAAATCTGAATCTAGCTGGGCCTGGCATGGCTTTTGATAGTAGCAAAGCTGAGAAACCTGGGCAATCCGAAGTGAATAGGCTTGGAGACGTCCACCCGAGCGTTGTAATTGAGAAAGAGAATTTCGAAATCGCAAACGTAGTCCGTCGAGCCCGCGAACTTCGGGCTCAGGTCCGAGAAGCAGATTTCACCCGTCTCAACAGCAGTACCGAAAAAGAAGAGGATATCAAAGCGCTTCTCACACTCACCAAAGAACTCTTATATCTAGATGGAAACAACGGTACAGGATTATCATGGCGTGCAGACGAAGGCTCACCTTGGCGCTTCCGTGCAATTCTCACAGCTAGTCTCACGTCTACACAACCTACGATATCGATTGAGGAGATATATACACCTGAGAGATTAGAGTGCGAGTGGCCTGAAAACATAGGTCTTTATACGGATATCTGGATTGCTTATGAGTGGAATTATCACCGTACAGGCCGTATCCTCCTCCACGAAGAAGTCCTCCGCTGTCTCTCAAAGCTGTCTGAAATTCTTTTTCCTACCACACCATCCCCCACACCACAATCTACCACCACACCATCACACACCCTCATCTCAGCCGAAATTCAGGAGCTAGAAAAAGAATCAAGGGGTATTATCGCAAGGCTTGCGGACGAGATCTTGGCAAGTGTTCCACAGACTCTAGGAGATGTCCTACCCACCGGATTCCTCACTGGCACCACCTCCTCCTCATCACCCATCACCACCTCCCCTTCACCCATGAAACGTAGAAGTAATCCGACCTCAGCAATCGGTGCCTACTTCCTACTATGGCCCATCAAAATCATCAAATCGCCGGAAAACCATTCGACGGTGAAGCAGAAGGAGTTGGCGCAGGTTATATTTGAGGTAAGAGCACCACTCCTTGGGAAGTGGGATGGGAAGTTGTTGGTATTGGTAGGGAAGAAGAGGAGCGCTAATATGTGTGTGATAATAGAGAATTCGGAGGGTGACGGGGATGAGGGATGGGTTGGGGGAGAGGAGTGTTGTTTAAGTTTTGGGAGTTGGGAGTTGGAAGGGGGAGAGGAATGGGGATAAGATGGGAGAGAGAGAGAGATGTAGTATTAACTCATTTCCTTTCACTAAGCTTTTCTGCATATATTATAGTATCGCCATTACCAGTATTCCCGCGCGGTTACCCGGGGATGGCCACCCTCGCTTAGTTACCCTGCGATCGCGCGGTAATTCTGAATTTTTGGCAATATTTTGTACGTATTCTTAGCTTAGCACGTCACTGTAGCCTCTGGGAGCTCTTAGGTTTAGACCTTTTGACGTAAATAATCAAACAAACAAGCAATTTTTGGCAATGTAGTATTCTCCTTGGCTTATGAGGTGATACACTCCCTTGATAGATGAACTGGTAACTAGATTTCCCTATTAGTTTTCTTCATTAAGCGGTTTAGAATTATATATGTTACAAGAATTGAAACATGACTTATATACTACTGTTCAATTTCCTAAATATACGCCAAGTACATGTCACCGCATTATTTTACAAGTCACCTACCCACAAAACCCGCACTCCCAAACCCAAAAGAAAACCCCTCCCTCCTTCCCCCGCCCACCCTCTACCCCCATTTCTCATCAACCCTAACCCCCGTCCCCTTCGTCAACTGCAAATGCCTCCACACATCCCCCACCTTATCCGTATCACCAAAAACCGTCCTCCCAACCCGAATCTCCATCTTATCCTTCGCGATCTTGACACCCTTATACCGTAGTCGATCCTTGAGGGTCCATATCATACGGCCCGTACCTAGGTGCTCGAGTTTCAGCGTCGTGGCCTTGGGAGGCGCGAAGGTCATTATGCTGGGTTTGGGTGTGATGATAAAGGTTAGTGTTACGGAACCGGGGTCGGGGATTTGTGGGGGTTGAGGTGCGGGTTGGGCGGTATGGGCGAGGGGGGGAGGTGCGATGGGTTGGTATGGGGGGAGTGCTGCTGGTTGGCGGGCGGTTGGGATGGGGATTTTGGTTGCTGTTGTTTTTTGGCGTTTGGCCGTGGGTGTAGGTGCGTTGGGTCGCGGATGAGGGGTGGGGATTTTTGGAGTGGGAATTTTGGCTTGAGGTTGGGCTTGTCCTTTCCATCTTATCCCCTGGGCTTTCTGAGCTGGAGGGAAAGGTCCTGGAATTTGAGGGTTGGGAATTTGAGGGGTAGGAATCTTGGCTTGAGGTTGAGGTTGAGCTTGTCCTTTCCATCTTACCCCCCGGACTTTCTGAGCTGGAGGAACAGGTCCCTGAGGCGGAGGTTGTGGTGGAGGAGGAGCTGGCCCTTGTGCTGCTTGTTGTTGATTGAAACCTTGGTTGATAGCTTGCCCTGCGGCATGGACTGCGGCTCCAGCGATTCCTCCAGCTAACCCAACAGCTCCATAGGCTGCTCCAACTGCAAGCCCAGCTGCCTTGTTGAGGAAATTTGCACCGAGCTGCCATAACAATAAGTTAGCAACGTCATAATTTTGAAAATAAGATGGCGTGAACATTTAGACATTGAAAGTGCTGCGAGTGTTTCACTTACACCTTGTGCTTGTTGTTGTTGCTGTTGCTGTTGCTGTTGCTGAAATAGTTGCTTTTGAGCTTGCAATGCCTGCATACCCTTGGCCAGATTCTGAAGTTGAGCTTGCCCTTGGGCCATCTGTTCGGCTTTATGAGCTTGAAGGTCTTTAAGATCTTGTTTCCGATACTATTTATTAATCTGTCAGCACTAGTATTCAAAGATGTAGATTCAAGAAAAGAACGAACTTGTCTATAGAGATCACCTCGTTGATCTTGCAGTATAGCGAGTGCATCTGGTAGTAATGGAGGCGCCGGAGCTACCGGTGGATTTGCTTGGCCGTCGTACCACCGCGCTGATAATATAGGTTCTTCTCCGGCTGGAGGATCATCATAAGTAACTTCTGGTTTACCTGTGAGATCTGCATCGGCCTTCTGAGCTCGCGTAAGATTATGGAGTGTCATGTGAGCGAGCTCTTTGGCATTAGGGCGATGTGCGCAATCAATAAGTAGACATTCTGCAATGACCACGTCAAGTGCAGTGGGCTCTGTACAAGTAGCGTGCTTATCTTCGTTCCATCCCATCGTTAGACCCCCCGCTTGCAGTCGCGGAGATCCTGTTGCATAGTATAATTGTATTTTTGAGTCCCCCCAGTTTGGATATAACACGCCTCTCCGTAGACACCACATTATCATACCGATTTGCCAGATATTGCAGTGTGTCCCGTACTTGAGATTTGGAACCAATTGTTGGGGTCGATTCCATGGTCTAACGCGTTTGCCCGGCCAATCTGGAACGTCTGATCGCTTTGCCTCCCAAAGTTGTTCCTAGAAGAGGCATCAACAAAGTGCAGGTGATATTAAATAGAACCAGAGGATCACCTACAGGAGTAAGTAAATCGGGGGTCCCTCTCCAATAATGTTTATTAATATAATTGATGTCTTGTTGATTGTACGGTAGACATCTGATTGTGAGTCCAAAATCTGCGACCTAAAAACAACTTCAACATCCTCAGATCCTTCAGCATAAACGGAGGGTAATTTATACCTTGTAAGGAGGCTTCTCACGATGTTCCGAGTCTTTTTGCCGTTCACCAATGAAAACTTGAGTCAAACAGATCCAATTAGTCTAGGTTATAGCACCAATTTAAACATTGTTTTTGCTTACTATTTTCAAGCTTCAGATCGAAATGGGCGATCTGAAGCTCATTCCAGGGATCTGCGTCGTCACTCATGTCTTCGCTTCCCTGATGGACTGCAAGAATGCCGCGAGCGAGACAGTGAAATACTTCCCACATTTGCGTTTCAGGTATAACGCGCTTCCTGCGAGTAAAGCTTAGTATGAGACATGACACTACGCCGCTTAACTTACAATTTCTGGTTGAATCTGTGAGCTTCCCTTAAATCACCATACGGACAAAGTTCTATGTAAATGCGTTGAACCCCCTTGTTAAGCTTATCATACCGACTATCAAGCCCAGTACCACGATCATCGTATACTTTGCGGTACATCTTGACTAGATGTTTTGTGTTGACATTTTGGAATTGTTCATAGAAGCTTCCCTCGAGGGTAAGTGTGGGGTTGGGCCCTTGTTTGATACAAACATCCGTCAACGTTTTCAGATCTCTATCGGTACCTTCGTAAGACCACTATTTGACGACCAGACAAGTCAGCGAGAAAGATTCGAAAACCTTGACAAAAGAAATCGAAAGAGGGAGAATAAAAAGGACCACAGAGATGCTCAGTAATACTCACATGTCCCACGATTCCGTTTCCTCCCTGTCCGAGCACTTTCTGCGCAACCCAGCCTGGACCAGGTCTAGTTTCCTTGGCCCATTGTTGTTCGCTTTGAAGCCATAGTTTCCACCCATGGTCTTCTTTCAAAGCTGCCTTCCGCACCGGAGTATAATCTTCAGGTATTCCAGGGAGAGCGGGCAGATTTGGAGGAAGATCTGGTATTGCTCCACGGTTTGGATCCGGAAGTAATCGATCCATGGCTTGTTGGGTAAATTGTATCAAATTTTAGTCATCAGGGAAATAGTAAAGCGAAGAGCGACAGATGAAAAATTAAAAAAATTCGTTCCAATAGCTGCAACGTCAAGACAAGATACGAAAATTTGGATAAAGGCGGTTCTCTTTGATGTCTATCGGGTTTGACAAGCTTCCCGATTGCGAGACAAAGATGCATTTGGCGCGGACAAACGGAAATTGATAGACAAAAACATCGCTGGCCACGTTGGCTTTCCTTTGTGGTCTGGCATAACGCGCTCACGAGTCTGCCACTTGGCGCGACGATTTGACGATGAAAATGAGGATGAGGATACCGGTATCGATGGCAATCAGCTTGAATGCATCTCCTTAAACCTGGTATCATTGCGGCGTCACGCTTCAGGAAAATGATTTCTCTGCCGAGACGAGCCTGATTAAAAGACGAGAGCTCGGGAGAAGAAAACCGGGAGAGGAAGAAACTAGGTCGAGTCGGCATTGTAAGGATCCTTGGTGGTGGTTGAATGTGGGATGTGGCTTCCGGCGAAATCTCGGCAGTGAACGATGTTTTCTGCCAGGGTAACCAAGTTGTGATAAGAGAAAATGCAAGAGGAAGGCGCAGTCGACGGAATCATTGACACCATCCGACACAATAAAAAATACGTCCCGACTTTGGAATTTTCATCGCAAATCCCAAAAATGGCAGAACAGGAAAATTCCGATGAGATCAGAATCCTAGTGACCGGCTTCGGTGTACCCATCCCATTCTCAACCACTGAACCATCGCTAATTCCCGCATAGCCATTCCTAGACGTGAAAACCAACCCCTCGTGGGAAATCGCGTCTCAACTCCCCCCAGCAATCTCATGGAAAGGCCTGAACATCGCCATCCTCACGCACTCCGAACCTCTCAAAGCAGCCTACCATGATCTCCTAGCCGTCGTCCCGCCGCTTCTCGAGAAAGTCACCCCCGATGTTGTGATTCACATCGGCCTGGCCGTCGAGCGCGGTGCTGACAAAGAAGGGTATCATCAATATCCCGACATGGCGCGAAAAGTCTTCACGAAAGCCGAGACGAAGGAATGCTGGGGGAAGAGTCCGGCGCGGTTAGATTCGAGTCTTGATTTCGACGATGTGGTTGAGAGGTGGGCGAAGGGTGTACCAAAAGGCGTGGATGTGAGGACGAGTGATGATGTGGGGAGTTATGTTTGTGGGTTTGTTTATTATGCCAGTCTTGAGTATTTCGAGAAGAAGGGAGAGGGAGAACGACCGGTGGTGTTTATGCATGTTCCGCCCTTGCCCGGCACGAAGAATGTCGACAAGGGGGAAGGAAGTCGTCATTTCCTTGATTCGGGCGATAGCTGAGACTCGACGGTAGGAGGTGTGGAAGGTGCACTGCATCTGATGGTAGAAGTCTGAATCGCAGCGACCTATCCGTCGAAGCCCTTTATTTCTTGTATGAACGCTCTGATTACATCCTTTCCTTACAGCACTTCCTTAACACAGTTAACTTACACTGTCAGAAATCTACGAGATCAAATCTCAGTCTAAGTGGACGTTGACTCTATCATCGAAGCACACGAGAAAACTCTTCCAGCAAATTTGAAATATTATAAAGATTGTTTTTGATGCTTTTTCAGACTAAATGTTCAGTTCTCATTGGTCGCAGCGGGTTTCTTCACCGTCTTAATATCTCGTCTTATCTCAGTTCAAAACCATCCCTAATATCTTCAACCCTATAACAGAACTGAGAATAATTAACAAAACCCAAACCGAAAGCGAAATCATATCCATGTTCTACTGAGAGCCGGATATCTATCAAGCTCTCGATGCCTTTGGGTACCGAAAGTAAAGGAGCACGCTCTTACTGACCTAGCGCACAGATCAAGACCAGTTGCAGCAAAGTTAGTCTTTCCCGGGCCTCGATGGAGTACAACAACCAGGCGCACGGAATCAAACCCTCAGCAGCAAACTAGTGAGTCATGTGCCCTTTGCTCTCTTCGACTTTATTATGTACTGCTTTGGAAGGTAAATGCCCCTGAAGTCATTGCCTCATCCTCCTTTGATACTTCTTCTTCTCAAGCACTTTAGCATTAGGTGTACTGTGGCCTTATTATCCCAAGTGAATATTCAGAAAACATTTATGAGTCATTAAGACCCTCCTTATATCTCTAAATCATAGTTGGCTTCTTACAACAAACAACACACTTTTTCCCCGCACAATATTATACAACTCCACATACTTCTCTCATGTCTCTGTCCATTCTCCTCCATCGCGCCAGCTTACCGGCTCCGCAACTCAATATTCATGATGCCTTGACTTTGTTGCACGACTACTATGGCATCGAGGGTACCGTAGAGTCCCTAGGCAGCCAGCAAGACTTGAATTTTCGCATCGATAGCTCCAAAGACAGTTTTGTCCTGAAGATATGCCGTGGGGATTACAGCATCATCGAACTCGAGGCACAGCATGCCGCTCTGGCAACGCTGAAGCAGGCTGGACTACGGGTCCCGGCAGTGCAGACAGCCCTCAACGGACGCGATGTGATCAGTACAGAATATGCTGGACAAGCAGTTCATATACGCCTGTTGGAGTATCTGGAAGGCCAAACACTCACCAACTGTCCACACTTCAGCGCCGGACTTTTTGCTCAAATGGGCAAAACGACTGCAAGTGTAGGACTGGCTCTGGTTTCATTCGAACACGAAGGAGCTGTCAGAACAGTACAGTGGGACCCACGCCATGCTGGACCGCTGGTCGAACATCTTCTCCCAGCACTGCCAGATGACCGCCGAAACGAAGTCGCAAATACCTGCGCCCAAGCTTTGGCAATACTCGAGCCTCTACGTGCCAATCTCCCAGAACAGGTGGTGCATCTAGACATCACTGACGACAACACTCTTTGGAAGCAAGACGACGAGGGAAGTGATCACTGGCAACTTACCGGAGTGATCGATTTTGGGGACATGGTGCGAACTTGGAGGATTGCTGATCTTGCCATCACTTGTGCGAATCTGTTGCATCACTGTGATGGTAACGCGCTTGCTATTCTGCCAACAATAAGCGCATATCATGATATCTACCCGCTCGAAATTGTTGAGCTGCAAGCACTGTGGCCGATAGTTGTGCTACGCAGTTGCGTTCTGGTTGCTAGCAGCGCGCGCCAGCTTGAACTCGACCCGGACAATAGCTATGTTCAGGAAAATTTGGTTTATGAATGGGGGATCTTTGACGTGGCCAGTAAAGTTTCGAATACGTTCATGGAAAATGCTATTTTTGAAGGGCTCGGTACTGCTGATGCATCCCGTCCATCGTCTGACAAACTTTGACTGCGATGGGACGGCATTGGGAGCGTCCTATATAATCGCTCCTTCCCTCAATGATTCGCAACTAGCACCAAGCATATCTCTCATTGGCAACCAATTCAAGAACGTCCTTTTGTGAAGTGCCTTCGGAGTCTTCAAACAAGAGAAGACTTGCAAGATGCTCGTCCCGTACCCTCATGCCACACCCAAGACCAGCTCTAGTCGCCAAAGCTTGAGTCAACGGAGAAGGATCCCACAGTTCGATATTAAATAAGAACCATTTATCCGCCTCCGATTGAGCGCTTTTGACAAGCTCCTTCAGCTGGGCGGCCTTTGAATCGAGCTCTTCCAGACTATATTGCTCTACTCTCTTCGAATCCAAATTCTCATACACAATTCGCAAGATATACAGCTTATTTTCCTCGCTCCAAGATTTCGCAGGCTTGGGATATTCATGCGCCCAGATAATCCACATCCTCTGTCCCTCTTCTCCAATCACAGCGCCCTTGATCTTCGGCGTCTTCCCAAAAATTTTGTCGCAAACAAAATTTTCTTTCTCATGATGCCATTGCATATGGTCGTAATCCGGTATGACCATCATTCTCGACTTCCCATCGGTCTCACGACCGAACTCTTCCCTAATCAACGCCTCATTTCTAAGACAAAGCCGCCTAAGATCCTTCGCATAGAGCGGTCTCGCTTCTGACACTGCTTCACGAGTTTGCATTTCCAAATGCGTATTACTGGAAAGTGTATTCCATCCAAATTTCGCATAATAATCCTTCCCAATATCAGAGTACAACACACTTCCAGCAACCCGGCCCTCCTCATTCTGCCAAGTCTTCAAACGCACTCTCAACTCCTTCATCATTCTCCCCGCATATCCACGCCCTCGCAATTTTGGATCGCAAAAAACACTCGCTACAGCATGGAGTATTTCCTCCTTCACATTCCCCTTGCCGTCGCTTATGAGAACTTTCTTGCGGAATGTCTCGCAGGATGCTAAGATGTGGCGGTTTGATGGAGAGTGGGATTCATCTACCAGAATCCACTGTGTCAGACCTCCGTTTTTGGCGAGAGGGATAGTAGTTAAGAACTTTGCTGCTTCGAGGAATTGAGGTTCTGTGAGGGCGCCACCCCAGAGGGGAAAGATAAGTTTGGCTATTGCGATCGCTTCTGAGGGGGCTGGTTGGGTGAGGAGGAGATGAGGGGAAGTGCTCCAGCTGTCTGGAAGTGGGTGGGCATCTTGAGGTGATTGTGCGGATTTACTACGCAAAGAATATTTATGAGAAGACTCCTTCACTGGGGCGTCAGTGTGTGAGGTCATTTTGAAAATAGATGAATGAGAGTGCAAAGAAAGCCAAGTGTTCCAAAAGTGGAAGTTCTCCCGGAGTGGTGCAGCCTAAATCCCACGCACATGATGCAATTTCCGCTATCCGCACACCTCGTCCGCGTTAAAAAAAAAAGGAGCGGACACTAAAGAGAATAACGAAATAACCCATAAAGGTTTGAAGCGGTTAGTTAAGTGGTCTGGGGGATCTCCGAATGGAATGAGGAAAGGATATGATTAATTTTGAGACTCGGCGTGGAACGTTCGACATATGCTTTCGCTGGAAATGCGGCGTCCACGATCTCGCTCATGCTGATATCAGGAGAAGGTGACGAAGGTCACTGCCAACGAGCCTTGCCGACTAACCAACAAATCCGCACAAAACTGAATTCGCGTCTAATTGTAATCCCTTGCAGCCATCCCATCGTTGACCACCTCGACCACCACGATACCATCTCATCTCATCTCATCTCATCTCCTCCCAAGCTACCGGCCGGTACAACTAGTAGCCATGGTTTACCGAACCGCAGCGGAGCAGCTCAAACACAGCGCCGAAGATAAAGCCGTCGTGTTGGGAAAGATAATGAAAAAATTGAAGGAGAGCGGTCAAACCACGAAGTCTCGCGATTAATGGCTTCGTTTTATGGAGGAAGTGAATGAGTTCTGGGCGCTTCTGGAAGCTTCTAGGCCGCGGGTGCCTTAGGCACCTTTGCTAGCGTCGTCTGCCTGAAAGGGTATAAAGGTAGGAGGCTGGGCCCTCAAACCTTCCCCTCTTCAAGCATCCATCGAAGAATTCCTCTGCCCAAAAGCCTCCAATGGTACATTCGAGCTTGTATCTCTTCTTCAAACGAAACAATATATCCTTCTTCAAGTCTTTGAAACCAATCTGTAATTAAGAATGTGTAGACCAAGAATCGTAAGTCTAAAAATTTCTCTGATATCGGATGGTGAGACGGATAGGAATCGTACGCACACTGATTTCAACGGTGTTACTATGTCTTGAATAGGAGGGAATGTTTCGGTAGCAAGCCGTAATTCGGTAGTAAATCAAAGCTCATACTTCCTCACTCGGACTCTATAATTTCCGGCCGTACCAAGAGTTCAAAATCAATTCTTTGCCCCTCCGGGGAAAATGGCAACTCCTCTACTCCATCACAAAGTCTATCACCCAATGAAGTGGTCTCAAGCTCTCGAAAGACAAGAACAAAAGAAAAAGCAGAAATTCTCAGGCAAGGCTTGCATATAAAGACCCACACCAAGTAACTTCGAATGATAGCAACGAAGTGCACACCAAGTTCACAATAACACAATAGGTCCAAAAGGATCCGGAAATGCAAAGACTGGAAGCGAGAAGATCCAATTTTGGAGAAAGGAAGATAGAACGTAAGATGTTATCATGTGAAATAATGGGCAATACCGGTATAGTTTGATTCTCGAGAAGGGGGAAGCTTGGGCACTTGTTTATTGTTACTTGCTTCTGGTGCGCTTGGTTCAAGTAGAATTTAGACCCCTATAATCAGAGTAAATATATTTTCTAGGGATTATAAAACTCAAGACTCCATCTCCTTGCACTCTTGAATGAAGCCTCTGTTTCGGTTTCCATAAATTACAACTCGGCTTATGATTAAGCCACGAAGTATTCTGCTTGCGTCGGAGCGGCGGAGGGATAGAAACTTGTGGGAGAAACACTTCCAATAAAGTAAAGTTCGAACCCTAGAATTGAATTCCAAAACCACAAAAAGCACTTGCCTTCCAAATCGCTATCGTAGCATGGTTTGATCTATTGTGTGTTACCAAAGACTGGGGAAATGAGAAGTGTTTCGGTAGCAAGTTTTCTTTCGGTGGTAAGCGAGATGTGGATATTCACTCCTCTGATGAGAAATCTATTGAATATGTGGTGGGAATTAAGGGCTTGAATTTAGGGTTATCGCCGAGGAAGAGCGCTTCAAAAGTCACTGAAGATTTAAGTATACCCCGTGCGCAAATCCCCCACAATCGAATCGAATGCGACCTTTTTTCGATATCTTGCCACTACTCTTTGCAGGTCGTACCAGGAACTTAAATAGTAATTCAACAGGGTCAAAGCGTCTCACGTATCGATGTTTTGTAGACAGCTACTTGTGTAGTGAATGAGCTTTGTGGTAAATTGTATGGGGAAAGATGCAAAAGAAGTATTGAGGTAGATATTGGGATTGTGAAAGTACTGAAGGGCAAATGTTGAGGAGTGAGGACGGACGATGAGAGTTGAGGGGTTTGTGTGCCTGGATATAAGCTGGATTTAGGAAAAGAATTTTAGAGTAAGTAGGAGTGAGCTGAGAGTTATCAGTTAATATAATAGTTTGGAACGGGTGCTATGTCACGTGTTTGCACGTACACCTGCCTAAATAGTAATTTACTTCCTCTTTTGGATTATCTCCGGGCTCCTCCGGGCATGCGTTCTAGAATAGAACCTTCACCCCCCCCTTCTGCACTTCTAAGCTTAGTTTAAGCGTAAAAGGGGTGATTTCCTGCGATAGGATTTTTGACCCTTAGATTTTGGATTTATGGTGAATTTAGGACTCATTTTTAAGGCATTCTGGGTCTGTTTGCATTCCGTTCGCAAAAGAGTATATCCTCACTTTTGTATATGCAGGAATAATCACGTGAAACGGACTCCTGCAGGCAGGCAGAGCCAAATGATGGTACGTCATTTCACGTGATAAACCCCCTTCCAAATCCAAATGCAGGAATAAGTACGCAAAACGGACTCCTGCAGGTAGGCATAACCAAATGATAGTATTTCATTTCACGTGATAACCCCCCTTCTAAATGAGCGCCTACTAATACCCCCCCCCACTATGAAAGCTTACCTAAATGAACGCCCACTAGGATCTCACGTGATAGCCCCCCTTTAGCGCCCTAAACGAGCTTCCCTAAATGAGCGCCCACTAAAAGCTCATCTAAAAGAGCTCCCTTAATAAGCGCCCACTAAAACCTTACATGATAACCCCCCCTTTATTACCCCGTTAAAGAGCTTAAACGCCCACTAGAGCTTGCCTAAAAAGCCTCCCTTAATGAGCGCCCACGGAGAACTCACGTGATAGCCCCCCTTCATCGCCCCCTTAAAGAGCTTCCCTAAATGAGCGCCCACTAAAAGCTCACCTAAAAGGGCTTCCCTTAAAGATTAAAACTCACGTAATAAACCCCCTTCAGCACCCCCTTAAGAAGCTTCTTTAAATGAACGCCCACAGAGAACTCACGTGATAGCCCCCTCCAACGCTCTGGAAAGTTAATGGACGTCCACTAAAAACTCACATGATTCCCCCCCTTCAGCACTCTGAAAGAGCTTCCCTAAATGAGCGCCCACTAAAAACTCACGTGATAGTCCCCCTTCAGCACCCTGAAAGAGCTTCTCTTAATGAGCGCCCACAAGAACTCACGTAATAGAGCCCCCTTAATCAGCGCCCACACCTTGCTCTTGGCCTAGTTCTTAGAAGATGTGGGTTCTCATCTAGATCATAGATGTCAATTCCATTTCTACTTTTCTAGATCCAGGAACATTTTTCTCTCGCCTTCAGCCCTTCACCAACGCAGAAAATATCACCGACTCAGAAGAATGAGGCACAAGCCCAAAGGAGCTACTATAAGATATTATGGTGAATGCTTTCGTCCCCAAATCAAGCCTCATCCAGTCTGCTATGCCTTTGATCCCGAAACTGAAGTTGAGGGTCATAAAGAATTACTTTTAAACTTACCCGTAGTCTCAAATTTGGCGGTAGAAAGTCTCATCTGCATTCACGAAGCTCACGGAATTACTGCAAGCCCCAACATTTCCAATAGAGAGCAGGATCTCCGGCGAGATGGATTACGGGATGGATCAAGTGGTTGAAAGTATCAATGTAACTCACTCTTTTAGAATCCTTTCTCTTTCAAAATATTGCTCCACCACAAGTTTTCGGCAGCAAGAAGCTTTTCAGTAGCAAATAAACCTCGAGTCTCCATCATCTAGACATAGCAGGTGTTAGATATTTGACTTAACTGAGAGTCTATTTCATAACTACTTTACAAAGCCCATGTTTTGCTCATAGCTTGGCTGACCAATGTAGGAATCAGGGCTGTACGAATGTCCCATTTGTTGTTGTGCATACGAATGGTAGTTGATACTGTTTCGCCTAATATATGACCCGTATACGGGTAACGTCCGTGCGCAGGAGGGGGATAACTTCAGTTGAATGTAGTTCAGCTACCACTTTCTCTATTAGACGAATAAATAACACCAAGACCACTCTACTCGCGAGTATAACGTGAACTACCGTGTTACCAACAGATACCGCTGATACATAGCTAAGAATCGACATACCTGAAGGTCCTGCGTGAACCTTTCGCAAGTTTTACAATATTGACTGCAAGCCTATTCTGCCCATATATTTACTCGATGCCGGCAGAGTTTTACCAGACATACCAAAAAAGTGAAAACATTGCGAGACATGATCAGGAGCTTCCAAGGCCCAGCGCCTTGAATTAAATGTTGATGCCTACCAAAGTCTTGACTCTTGCCTCCCAGAACTTTTGATGGGAGAGAACTCATACCCAAATTCCGTCCTGAGTAAATCTAAACCACCTCGATCCATTCAACAAAAGCGGGCCCAATCCTCGAATTGGGTTAAGTTCATACAACACCATAGCGAAAGAGTTTGGCTTAGCAGAAAATAAATTAAATAATGCGGCGCAGTATTTACTACCATCTCCACCACCAACAATGCGGAACATCCCTCCCAGAGAATCCTCAAATTTGTCTTGAATTGTTCCTATTTCGGTAGCAAGAACTCTCTCGGCAGCAAAACCTGTGTGGCATTGAGGACTTCATCCCAACCTTCAACACCCCAAGACCACTAAACAACCTACACCACGACCGGTGCGTAAAGACGTTCCATACAGACATAGCTTACTACCCCCGCTCCAATGTCGATGTCAATCCCCATGAATGGAACCTTGTGAGGATCGTAGTAGTTCCCTTTGGTAGGGCAAACAAGTCGTTTACTGAGCTAAATGAAGAAACTCCGCAAGACATGTTGGAGCATATTTTATTGCGAAGATAGCGATGGCGGTATGGTGGACAGGACGAGGATCGATGTGGCCGCTGGAGAATAGGAAAGGATTTGAGGACGTCAAGGAGAGATATAGAAACCTAGATAAACATGCTTTTAAGTGACAGGGGGTAGAAGAAGATTCTGCGCTGGAAGTTTCATGGTAGAGTGTGTCAGGATAGCGAGGACTTCGCGGCAAGTCAGAACAGCACGTACAATATGAATTCGAAAGAAAGTGAGGAAAGGTGAGGGATTAGCAAACTCAGCACCAAATGCTACCATTAAACAAGCCCCAAATCCACATCATGGCCTTCAAAACAGCAACGGAACGATCTGGTGCACAGCAATAAAAGTTGCCAATTAGTATTTGTAAATTTGAGAAGAGAAAAAATTCATTGACTTGCTCGCCCATACCGATACCCAGTGTATGATATGATATGTTATGCCACGCCTCCAAAACGCCTGATCGCAACCCTCATAAAATCATATGTCCCAACCCTCGCTAGAACCCGATATATCCCTGCCGTAGCCCCTCCACCCCTCTAATCATCACTCTTCTTTCTTCTGCCCTTGCCCTTCTTCGGCTTCTTGACCTCTTCCGAGTCAGAACTATTAGCCTCCGTCTTCTCCTTCCTCTTTTTCGTCTCGCCTCCAGCACCCTCCTGCGCCTCGCTGACGCGTGCAACGATGTCTGCCAAGAAGTCGAATTGATCTGGGCTATCGACAACGACTTGCTTCAGGTGTTGTGCTGTGACTCGCTTTCCTCCTTTGTCTTTGGCCTTCTCTGCGGCGCCGCTCACCAATGCGATCATGAATAGCTCGAGAGCTTTGGAGACTGCGACTGGGGTGACTTGTGCGACTTTGCCCACTTCTTCGTCTGCTTGCATTATGCGTTTTATGCGTGCGACGGGGAACTTGGTCTTGATCTCGATGTTGTTTGGGTTTGGGTTTTTGTAGGCTGGTGGTGGTGCGGACGAAGATGCGGAGGTGGATTGGCCTTGGCCGCGGGGTCGTCCGACGCGTGCAGACATTGTGGAAGGAGGATCGAAGTTTGTGTTTGCGCTGGCAGGAGGGAATGGAGTGTAGGCTGCCTCTGCCTTGATATGTTGTTGTTGTCGTTGAAGAAGAGGAGGTTGTGATTGGGATTGGGATTGAGTTTGTGTTCGTGGTGGTTGTGATTGTGGTTGTGGTTGTGGTTGTGGTTGTGAATAAAAATTCGAGGGCTGCGAGGCTGAAGAGAATTGATGCGAGGCTGGCAACGTCGGAATTGGTGGCATGTATTGAGCAGCACTATTGTATTCCCCAAATTCGTGGCCGGTACCACCGCCGCCGCTAAAGGGATGGTTTTGTTGACTGTTCTGGAAAGGGTATAAATTCCGTTGTGGAGGTTGTGATTGACTATCAAATGATGATAGGTCGGGAGATCGTGGTGCGTATCCCGTCGAGGTAAATTGTTGCTGTTGCTGGGAAGGCGATGCTAAGAAGCCTGATAGATCGGGGGACTGAGGTGCATAAGTACTATCCATTATTTTTTTGGGTTCGCCGTTTGGTGGCTCGTGAACTCCCTGGTAAGAGGGGGATAGGCGGTGGGTGTATGCGGGACTAATGCAGTTTATTCTGCCCCTGGCGCGCGGTGAACTCTGGATGGCGTGGATTCGTGGAACGTCGTGATATATATGGGGATATCACCTGAAGAAATGCCGTTGAATGCGTGAAGGCTGCCGACCCGGCGGTTCTGGCCGGAGCCAAAGCCCAACGGCAGCGGGTGGGAGAAATGAAGATATACACCTCACAATCCGCAAGCGGCGTCTGAGTAAACACCCCTCAGCGGCAGGCGCGTTCCAACGTTCGTCGCCGGAAAAAGCTTAGTCTTGAGGATAGGGGTTCGAGTGTTCAAAGGCGGTGAGTCTAGGAACGATGATATGATTGGTCGCGAGGGAGAAAAGATAATCCGACGAATTCCCAGGGTCAAGTTTTGTTCCAAGGCAGTTCCAAGGCAGGCGCAAATGGGGTGGGTAACGTGATTTTCGAGAAAGTGGGCGAGGTGGGTTTGGACTGTGAGTGGTGGATCGAGTCTCACTGAAGCGAGTCTTTGGATTTTTTGAGCAATTTTTGGGGCGCGGAACCTTTACATATTTGTACCGGGTCGCCCTTAAAGGGACCGGGATCAGGGTCTCAGCCAGCGCGCTAACCTTATGAACCATCACCAAAGCGGTTAGTGTTTGTGCGGCGGGACCTCAAAAATCCCTCGGCGCGCTCACACCACGCCTCCCCAGTCGTTGACACATCGCGACTTGCGACGAGAAAATGCCATGTTTTGATCGTTATTCTGCCCCCATCGCTGTCGCTTTTTTCATTTGTTGGTGTTCATCTGATGAGGGCATTCCCATCTCTTCCATCCTCTGGTAACCTATTCGGCGTTTCCCGTCTCGTCACCGGTTTCAAATGGCGTCACCTGCAGCCTCGCCCTTTTTGGGAAATTCGGTGCCGGACTCATCGCATTACACAGCTTCTGCCTCGATGCCTTTCAGCCTGCAAATCGGTAATATAATATTACTACTAGGCACCTAGGTGCGTATGTTTCATATTGCTAGCCTTTTTTCTTTATACTGTTGCTTGCGTTAGCCAAATTGCCACACGGGAAGAACTTGAAGCGGCGTGCTTTGCCAAAGGTAGTTAGTTACTCCTTGTTCGAAGTGTGCTGTGGATTGCTCATCCTCATCTCCCACCCGCTTTCTACCCATTTTCCATATCATTGATATTGAGTGATGATAAGAAAAGAGCTTTACCAGAAAACACTCGATGCGAAAACGCAGCTGTTCAAGTTCCGAAGCCCTTCCTTGCGTTGCGGTTCCTGCTTGAAGAGCGTGTTCAATGTGGATGTAACTTGATCTAATCTGACAATGTCAATATGATGTGGAATTGTGGAATTCGTCCTTGGAGGAAATTTACATTTTGTTCCTTCTCAACTATCACCTTTCCTCGTGGTTTTTACCTATTGCTTCCTTCCATCTTCGCTCCGACTTACCGTAGTTGAATAACTCGGAATGTCGCCACCGGCTTTATAAGTGAGTAAGCATTGAACATGAACGCAAAATAGGGACATTTTTTCTAGGCCTGGTAAGGCACTCGAGGAATCATTGGAAATCAGTCACTGAGTCCTGTTATTACACCAATTCCACTGAAACAATTAGTGCATCTATCTATCAAACTGACTTCTAAGGTTTCAACCGATTTGAATGCAGAATCTCTTACAATACGAACTTATGCCTCATAATCTTTGATTACAAACTTCCTTCATATACGATACAAGGCGAGGAGGATCTGGAAGGCTGAACACAAGGTACTACAGTACAATACAATAGTTAGAGCAAGTGCCGCCGAAGACTACGAGTGGCTAACCGATTTTCCTGTGCCACCAATTTCAGCCTGGCCCAGGATCTCCGGCCAGGCCACTCTTTGTATTCCTCCCTTCTTTCTTCCACTGATTGGCTTGTCCTTTTCTCTCCATAGCGATGCTGTATTCGCGCCTCTTGAGTTCAAAGGCACAGCAAAGGCGCCGGCTAAGATGTTTAGGTTGGAAGACATTTGTATGTGTTAGTTATCTCTTACTTTGCACTACGGCATCGATAATTAAAGGCTTGGACGTGCATACATCCGACCAATGGATTCATAGGGTGAGCTGAATTTGAGCCGGGTTGAGATGAATTTAAATCCACCTTCGAAAGGATGGCATCGTTTGGTTGGTCCTAATAAACGTGCACGTCCAAAACCTTAATTGTCAATGCCATAGTGCAAAGTAAGAGATGGGACGAAATTGCTATATTTTAATTTTTTAGAAAATCGAAATTGTGAAAGGTTCATAATGAAAAGTGAAGGGTGCAAATCAGATTTTTAGAAAATGGGTTGTACTGTAATTTTGGTAGGGTTATATCTTGTGCATTGAGATGTGGCTAAGAACCAGAGCGACAACCAGAAGCCTGAGAGACCAGTTAATAGCAAAGTAAGACAAGTCCCTTTCGTATCAATTTAAAGCACTGTTTTATCTAAAGATAAAATCTCCTCGCATTCATTAGCCTTTTATTCCCAAAAATTCTTACTTAACTACCGGTACAAACTCCCCTTCACCTCCGCTCTCCCCCCTGTCCTAAGCTCCGTCTCACGTGCCCGCACAAACCTCGGCCACCGGCCACATCGAACCTCCGACTTCCCGCCCCTTTCCCTACTTGGTCACAAACAATTCAAGCACATCCATCAAATCAATCACAACAGGTCGCTTAGCTCAGTTGGTTAGAGCGTGGTGCTAATATTCAATGTTACGCCAAGGTCATGAGTTCGACCCTCATAGTGATCATATAATGTCATTATAGACCTGGATTGAATTTTTTTTCTTGCAGTTTTTTGCTTGAGATTTATGATTCCAAAGAAGATGGATGGGTATGTTTGGATGCCTTTGGCGGGAGGTGCGGGATGAGTCAGCGGCCCAGCGCCCTTGTTTTTGCTGCCGAAGGTAAAATGTGAATTGAAATGTCTTTGCTTTCGTTCCGTTATGTTATATTTTTTTCCTTTTCTGCGCATTTCAAATTATCTACTTGGGGGCTGCTATTCTTAAGTGGTGCGATATCAATCACCGTTTTCGCCTGCTTGTAACTTGTCCACTTACCGGTACCTTACAAATTTGCAGGCTGATTTTTTGCGATGAGCTAAACAATGCTTGCCTTGACTTAATTAAAATGGTGCCATATCATGGTGCTGAATTTCATTGGGGAGCAATGTAATTATTCTTCTCCTCAATTTTCTTTCCCTCTTTTTAATTCTCGCCAAGTCCAAATTTTGGGGGAGGGGAAGAATCTCCGGGTAACCTAGTTGTGAGAACTCTTAACCGGGTAAGCCATCGGGAATAATACCAGGCGAAATTCAGAAGGCGGTCGCTGGTTGGATAGGGTTTGGGATTGATATTTTAATAATTTGCAGGATTTGCTATGGTTGTTGAGTGGGTAGTTTTGTAGAGATGTACGTAGGTGTTTGTGTTGGTTAGAAAGTGGGAATTTTGCAATTGGATAGTACCCATTTTGACTCGATGATCTTCTTGATACTGTGGGGCAACGGGATTCGGTAGTTATAACGGTATTGTGACCTTAATTCTCTCTGGCTTCCTCACACATTGTGGCCAGAACGGGGGAGCTAGTGGATTACGAATGCTATTCTGCCATTTTGAACTCAATTCTCTGCGAAAGTCTGGCACAATGAAGTTACCTTTTTTTAAGAATTAAAATGCAAGCTGTGGTAAGTTGATGAGATAAAATCTCACATTTATAGTACATAGTTCAAGGTTCTCAAAATCCTTCCTCCCCAACATCCGCACCTTCAATCCCGGGCACGTCAATGGTCGTATCATACACTTCATCCACCAAAAGTACCGGCTCATACCCATCTGCGGCTTTAACATATCTACCGTACTCCCCGGCCGCACCCTCAGACGAGTACCACTGCTCCGTAACGCCAGTCGAACCTTCCGCCGGATCGATACCCCCAGCAAATTCATAGTACGTGTTATTCCAATAATAAAGGGAGCTTCCATTCTGTCTCGTTTCCAACTTCTCTGGAAACTTTGCAGAGGGGGAGCGCGTAAGGTAGGACAATATGGAGTTGGTAGAGCTGCGGACTGAGCGGTCGATGGTTGCGATGATTGTTGAGTTGTTCTGGGTGGGATCGACGGGGATTATGTAGTTTTGTGTGAAGTTTATTGGCCAGGAATATGAGGAGGATATCTGGCTTTGAGTGGAGTTGGTGGTTGGTGAGAAGGAAGAGGTTCCGGTGGTGAGAGATGATACGGAACGGTTGTAGCCGAGGGCTGTGTAGAACTTGGTGTTGTTGTAGGATAGGGTTTGAGACCAGGTAAGGTTTTGGGTGCCGGATGAAGTTGTGATGAGGGCAGAATGGGATAATGTCCGTTTAGCGCTGGAGAATTGAAGGGTTAGCGATAGTTTGATTTGCGGCTTATAGTAGCTGTAAAAGGGGACGTGGATTCGAGGGGGGTTAAGTGCTTACGTTAATTGGGACCAGAGGTTTATACCTGCAGCCGTGGAGGTTATTTGAGGGGTAGAGCTGAACACTGGTTGCGAGATTTGAGATTGAAGGAGCTGCCAGTCAAGAAAGAGAGGAAGTTAGCAAATGATGGGCCAAGAAGCGTGTTCCGCAGAATATTGGAGGCGTGTACTTACGCTACCAGTAGTTTGTATATCTTCAGAACCAGACCAAACAAAGATGGCACCAGATACCCACCAATTGGAGCCAACAGTTCCGAAAGTTGTGATGGTATCGTACCCGACTACCTTGATTTCGAAAGTGTGGGCATTTCCGTCGCAAAGGTAACCAAGCCAAGGGCTGATGTCAATCTCAAAGCTTGGGAGATCGTATGTATGAATGCCCACAATAGGTACCCATAATCCGGGGCTGTCAAATTTTCGAATTAGCAACCTGGAATCTTTTGTTTGATCAAAACAAACTACCAATTTAATTGGTCGAGAGCACCCCCCCCCCCCCCCCCCCCCCCTTTTTTCTTTTATCCACTCTCTTAGATATTCTGGCACAATGAGGATCAGAACGGGAGAGGCCTTGAAAACGGGAGAACTCTCCCATTCTAACCTTAAATCTCTCTTATATCTGGCACAACGAGGCTAAAAATGGCAGAGGTGCGATGCTCTAAACCAATTACGGTAAGGAGCGAAGTTGACTTACCTAATACCTCCAGTGAAAACGATAGGGAACGGCCAGTCAACCCCAGCCAAATTCCCGTCGATGAGAAGCTGCACCTCTCTGAAAGGTCCGTATCCCAAGACAGCACTATTGTTCCAAGTATTGAGTTGCTCAGTCAAGACATTTCGAAACCAAAATTCTTCATCGCCATTGCCAGATGCAAGAATACTAACAACAGCGCGCTCAGCATTTGCTGGAATCCTGATAGAATTCGTTGCATTTCCATCGGGTAGAGACATGACTGAGGTCTCATTGAGACTAGATGATCGACTCGATATCGGAAGTATTAAGTCTGCAGGCGTCAAAGTCTCGTCGTCATTGTAGTAGAGAGCAGTGATGGTGAGGTTATAGAAACCGGTGAAGACCGAATCTTGGATATTATCCATCTGAAGAATGATTTTCTGCTCTGACTTGAGGATGGTGTCAAAGGCAGTCACGTCTTTTTGGAAATTCCAAAAGATCCCCGTTCGTACAGGCATAGCGGTGGTCATTCGCCATACTTCAACGTCCCCAAAGTAAAGGAGTCCCAAGCGGTCATAGTTGATACCGGATGAGGTTATTGAAAGGTTGAAGACTGCTGTTGTGAAGTTGCAGCTTGGCGGGAAGTAAGATCCTGTACATGAACTTTTAGCGTGCTGAATGATTGAAGGAATGGATGTGATACCATACCTACATATGGTGTTCCATAGCTACTGGCAAATTCATGCTGTACGATCACCTGGTTGCAGCTTTCTCCTTCATAGCTAGCTCTGAGGGGAGCTTGAACCTCGAAGACATCGAGAGGAATGGCTACCCCACCCTCAGCAGATTCACGAGTATCGACAGGAAATAAACTCGATAGGCCTGCTACACTCCAGCCTAGATACAATTGCAGGATCGAAACCAAGAGCAAAGAAACCATCGTGATGAGTCCAGCTAGTGCTGGTCTTCCTCCTAGTCACTCGCGCCTCCCAAATAATGAATGCGAAGTCTGCTTGGCCCCAAGTCGCCGCTTATGGACACCAAGCAACGGCGGCTGGAATTGCTGGATCGCCATGGTGCAATGTTGTATCTCTTATCAGGCACCGTCCCTGAAAATCGGTATTTGCGGGGTACGATGCAGCGTGATGGTCGGGTGAATTGTGAAAATGGGGAAGGTGATTACGAGTGATGGTGCTTATCGGACTGGGATTAAATGTTATTTATTATGCGGTCTTTGTTGATGGGAATAGTGGCATAAATTTCAAGTTAGGAAGGTCAAAAGCCTTACAAAACCTCTTGGTGCTCTTTTGCAGATTGATCCCATCTGGATTGAAATACGAGGCGACGTTGAAGTGCCAAAGATCTCGCTTATATGACCTCATTCATCGATAGCGAACGGAAGTACTGCTCGGAAATTTCCCAGCACGGCAACGAGGCAACTCGACCATCAGACTAGTGACTCCGGGGGGGCCCCGCGAGTTAGGAGAAGCGAAGTTCTTATTAGCTAATTTAACATATATATGGGGGCTAGCCCCCAAACCCCCGTACCTCGCTACGCTCGAAAAGTGAAGTGTAAGGGAATGGAATAATAGAATAATAGGGGCCCAGAGACCCACTTTTAGAGTATATCCTCATAATTCGCTTATCGAACTATTTCTCTCCTCGTAAGTAATTTACTTCTTAAACTAAGTATTAACGTTATTATATTATTCCTTAATATAAAATTATTTTTAATTATTTTTAGTTTAAGCCCTTACAAGCTTTATAAGCCTCTTTAATTTATCTATTTTTAATTATAAGCTTCGAATATATAAATAAAAGCTTTTAAGGGAATTATATATATATTAAATAAATAAATAAATTATAAATAGATAATTAAAATAATTAAAAGCTTAAAAAAAGGGCGATTTCATAATTTTCGAAGATTATAATAAAAGATTAAATAAAGAATTATTATTCGATTTATATTAAAGGCTTCTTTTAAATTCTCTTTTTTTTTCTTTTTTCTTAAAAGGTTTTTGTCGGTAGAAAAGGCAGTTGGCGCACGTGCCATCTAGGCACGTGCACCTAACCTTAAACCTACAATGCTCCTACGACCTCTTTTAAGAACAACACGATTTTTACCACACTAGCACTACGACGTCGATACGAC
>QYAP01000214.1:0-127741 GCA_003988905.1 Hymenotorrendiella dingleyae
TGGTGGTTAAGAAAACGCGTGTCGAAGTCAAGAGGGTGAAATGTGGGGGAAACTGGCCGATGGTGGTTAAGAAAACGCGTGTCGAAGTCAAGAGGGTGAAATGTGGGGGAAACTGGCCGACTCGGTGATATGGCCGACTCGCTGATAAACCACGTTATTCGTTTTAATATATCAAAATAAAGAATTTCTATTCTAATATATTTATTTTATATATAAAATTAATAAAAATAAAATAATTAAATTTAATAAGTTTTATTAATTAATAAAATATAATAAATATAATTCCTTTCTTAATAATTATAATTTTAAATATATTAAAAGAACTTTATATTAAAGAAAAAGAATCGATACTAAAATTATTAAAAATCAATTCTAAAATAGATTTTATCGAATCTACTTTAATTAATTTATAATTAAAACTTAATATTATATAATATCTTTTAGTTTTTTCGATTTATAAATTTATATTATTTTATTTAATTAATATAACTTTATTAAGATCTAGATAAAAAGATTAATAAATTATTAAGATATTATAAATATATTACCTTTTAAGATATTACTTATTATAAGTATAAAATATTATATTTAAAATCTAGATTCGGAGCCCTTATATAATTTTAAGAACTTTTATAATATAATAACTTTTTAAGATTTCGTTATTATTAATTTCATATAAAAAGTTATTAATTTTAATAATATTTATTATTTTTAATCTTTAAGTTTCTTTTTTTTAATAATATTTATTATTTTTATATTATAATAATGGTTTGAATCTTTAAGTTTCTTTTTATTTAAATATATAAAAGTATAATAATTTGGGATTTTATAATAATTATTAAAAGAAAATTAATTTTAGAATAATATAACTTTAATTTTATAAATATAATAATAACTCTTATTAATTTATTATAAAATAATAATTTTATTATTTTTTCGTTTATATTTTATATTTGATTTTAAGAGATTATAATTAAAATAATAATAAAAAAGAATATATTTATATTTATTAGGCTTTTTATAATATTAAATATTTTAATTCTTTTTCGATTAAAAATTATTAATAAAAGGTTATAATTAATTAAATATATTAATTTAAATTAAGAATTTTATTAATATATTAAAGAATAGTTATTATTATTTTTTAATATTTTTATAGATTTATAAAAGATTAAATATTATAAAATTTATAATAATAATATATATATAAATTAATAGAAATTCTAAAATTATAATAAATAAAATATATATACTTATAAAATAAAGAATTAATAGATCTAAATCCATATTTAACAAAATATTATTGTTATTAATAAAAGTATATATTATAGTGAATTCTTTATATAATATTTCTAGTATCGATTTTATTAATATAATAAAATAAATATATAAAATAAGATTAAAATATTTATAACTTTGATTTTATCGCTTATAAAATATATAATATTATATTATAATTAAGAAATAATATATATTAATATGATTATTTATTTATTTTAAAATTATTAACTTTAATATTAAAAATTAAAAAATTTAAGGAAAATTTAAACTATTTTAATAAAACTTTTAATTATAAATAAATATATATTATTATTAATATTATTAATATAATAATAAAAATTATATATATATAATAGATTTAATTAGAGAATAATTTATTATATTTAAAATTCGTTTTTATTTCGAATTATTATAAAATTATATATTAAATTAAGAAAATTATTATAATTCGAAAATTATATATATAATTTATCATTAATATATGCATATATATTTTAATAATAAATAAATAAATAGTATAATATATTATTTAATATATTAAATATTTAAATAATTATAATAAATCGAAGTAAATAATATTATATATATTATAATAGATACGCCGATATTATAATTATCGAGTCTTCATATAATATAAAAATAAAATACTTTATAACTTTAAGGTTAGCCTTAAATATATCTAGAAGTAAACGGGTTAAAATCCGAATTTAATTTTGATAGAATTTATTTTCGCTGTTATGATACTTTCTTTCAGGCTGTTATAGGGCATTTATAAGGAGTGTCGGATATACCGGTGGCAGCTACTAAAAATAATTATGTGTTGTGGTGGATATGACGCTTGGTACGGAGGCCGATGAATCTGCACGACCCTATCCAACGACTCCGATATTACAGGAATTGAGAGAATATCGAGTGACGTAGGTTAAGTTGAGATTTCTATGACGGCTTACCGCTTAGATGCGACTAATAAGAACGTTTTTATATACCGAATCTTGTGTTAAGGCTTGAAGTGGGTACTCGCTTAACCTCTTAGTACGCCCACACATATTATAGTTAGATATGTAAAATCTCCCGTAGTATTCCTAATACCGAATATCTCGACCCTTTTAGATGATAACCCTCCCCCCCTCCGGCCCCCTCATAATGTACGTAGTATCTAAAACTACACTAACTAGTAGTTGAAAATTCTAATTTAAAACGGGCCAAGAATTTCCGCATAGCACTATAGTATGTTTAGTATAGTTTAGTTGGATTCAACTAAAATTGTTCCCCAGACTAACTGGGAGTAAATAAGATAAAAGAGAGTTGGCGAATTTTGAGGGATATCATCGTTGGATGGATTTTGAATTTGAATTTGAGCTGTTGAATATGAGATTGGAAGAAGTGCTAGCAGATGCAACTTTGATTAGAGGTTAGTGCTAGCAGATGTGTTGGGTAATCGTTGCTAGCAGATGGATATTTAATTCGCGGTTTGTTGTTGAAGAAGGGTTGGAGAGAAATGGGGAGTAGGATGACGGGAAATGGGCGAATAGGTCTGTCAATCGTCGGATGCAAGTTCAATTCTCTTTGGCTTGTTGGATAAACGTTTAAGAGAAACTGGGAGTCGAATGACAGGAAACGGGCGAATAGGTCTGTTAATCGTCGGATATAAGTTCCATTCTCTTTGGGTTGTTAGATAAATGTTTAAGAGAAACTGGGAGTAGAATGACAGGAAATGGGCGAATAGGTCCGTTAATCGTCGGATACAAGTTCAATTCTCTTTGAGCTGTGAAATATTAAGTTGAAAGAAGGAAATGCACTTTGAATAGAGATAGGCGGATAAGTATGCAAGTCCATTCACACTTTATTTCTATCTTCACCTATCCTACAAAATCAAACTATTGGTCCTCTTCCCATGAACTCCAATTTCGCAAACTCGCAAACGATATTTCTCTCATTCCATCGTAGGATTGGTAGGCTCGGTAATCTTTAGAACAGATGGTCCAGCACCAGGCAAAACTCCGTAAAAACGCACCAAAACCCGCGCAAAATATTCCTCGCCGCATTAAGAGTCCATATATGGCTCTCGTTCGTCAAAAGGACTAGGAAGGGTAATTCCTTTCTCCCTAAACTCCTTCTGGTACTCGACTCTCTGGTATTTGGTCTTCATATGTCGGATTGTAAGAGCGTAGAAGTCGCCGGTGAGTTTAGACCAGTATACGTTGATGAAGCGACGAGGACATTTGCGACGGAGGGAGATTTGCTCGTCTACGATTTTGGCAGATAATTTAAATTGGAATTTGTGATACCCCTCGGCAACATCCCAGCTTGGGTGATCCGGCGGATTTACTTCGAGTCGTAATTGGTCGGATCGGAATTCGACTTTCGTATTCGGATTGCTAAGGCGAGCGGCGGCGTTGTTGGTGGGAATTCCATTTGCATCGAGGGAGGGCTTCTTTCCCTGTTTGAGAAAGGTAAGAGTATCGTAGTATACAGCCGCTTCGGCTTCGCCCTGTGTGTCGCCCGGATAGAGGAGCATGCGAGAGTCCTGCTTTACTTGTAATGCGGCCTCCCAGGTACGACGGTCGAGACCTTGGGGACACCAGCTGTGTAGGTTTTGGGTGAGGATTGCGTGATCGTAGTGTAATTTATCAATTCCTCTGAAAGGAGAGTCGACGAGGGATAGAAGACGTTGACCATTGCTCACAACTTCCATGTCGGTGGCACCATCTCTAGCAAGGTAAATATGATTGCGGAAAATGTGGTCGCTGAAAGTGTATATTGTCAAGTTTGTGCCATCTCTACGGGGGAAGTGATCTCCGTATTTTGGTGCCATATCAGCCACGGATACCTTTGTTTCGAAGTTGAGTCGTTGGAGGGTGTTAAGGAATCCCGCAAGCTTTTCGTTCGAAGCAGCAGTCGATCGAATGTCTGGGTTTGAGCGCCAGAGAACTTGGTATGTCGCGTCTAGTTATATATTAGTTAGAGTCTGAATGGCCTTTGGTTATAGCCATGGCAACTTACTATTGGGATCAATCAATTGGAAAGTCAAACTTCCATGGTTGTTGAAAATATCTTGGCCGCTGGGACTTGGCATTGCAGAACCGGGAGCTTCTTCCTCGGGATCTTCCTCCTCTAGATATCCCTCTGCCAAGATCTTTTCCACATCTAGGCCGTCTTTCAGGAAGCGTTAGTCCCATACAATGCGAGATTGTTGTCAGAAACTACTTACTATATGCATTAACCGCCACCATAATAGCATGGAAGGAGTGGAGACCGACGTCTGGCTAGTATTAGCTCCATTTGATGGAGTTGGGAGTAGTCTTTCTTACCATGCGGAAGAACATAGTAATCGCTTCTGAACATTTCCAAAACCGTATAGTAAACATCATTATATTCTGGAGATGGATCAATTGGTGCTTCACCTCGAAGCAAAGTGGACTCTCACCTGCCAGCTCCTCGGGCGTCTCGAGCGAGTCTACGAGAGATCTCGAGAGCCTCCATTGTAGATGTCGGCTTGCTTCGGTATGCGACGAGGCAGTAGAGCTGTTTCAATTGATCGTCGCGACAAGGAAATGGTGCGTTTGCTGGTTTAGCTGCGGTGAAGTGATGGGACGACCGGGGAAAGGTTGTGCGATGCAAGCCTCGAGAGCAAAGTCTCGCGATGATGGTTGTGCGGAATAGAAGGAATGCGAGAAGAGAAGAAGGCCTTGGAGTTCAGGTAGGTAACAATGACGGAGCAGGGCAAAACTTCCCACCGAGTGGTTCGAGGTTGCGGCGCGATTGGCTGAATTTCGCGTGCGGGTAAACCTGCCGCAGCCTTGAGCGGCCGAGAACCAGCCTTGTTACTTGGACTAGCTACCCAGCTTTGAAAGGAATCCGACATTTGTTTCGTTTGTTGAAAGACAGATTTCGATTTCGGTGATCGTAGACGTTGGTTCTCCCCCCTGAGTCGGGGTTCGAAGCGAGTCGAAGCGAGGGTTTGAACTTAGCCCGAAGTTGGGCCGACCACCACAACTATTGCAACCAGACACTTCTGTGAAGTGATATTTCTTTATGAACTAGATACTAAGGGCAATTGTAGGCTTATTAGCCCTCCTTCGGTGAGTAATCAAGATGTCCCTTGATCATGCAGCCATCTTTTTGTCACGGTAACGACTTAGTATACAGGAATCCTGGTCAATTACAAGGCTGCCAACAAAGAAAAGAAGATTATACGGTTCAGAGGTGATTTAGAGGCTCCCATATAGACTAAAGTTCCCGTGATAAGCCAAACATAATATAACGATGCGAGTGCATCAAAAACATTGCTTGTTTCATAAATAAATTGACTACTGTAAATTGAGATTAGGGAAGTAGCACGGAGCCAGACTCTGTAGTTTGTACTGCTGCTATGTCTTGCTGTCACTTTAGTTACCACGAACACTGTCCAAAACCAGCTACATTTTCAAGACCTACCACGAACGCCACGGCGCACTTTCCATCTTTAAAACAATCTGTTGTTGGGTGAATAGCACCCGGGCAGCCAGGCCGACTAGGGCCGTGCTAGCGTCTCTCGCGTAGAGGCTACTTAAGGACCTAAGGTAGTACTTAGAATAATGCAAGAGCTTTACCCTCCTTCTTCCCGTTCAATACAATCCATTGTAGGAATTCTTCGCGAGACTTCCATTACATAGCATCTATCGCAGACTCGGACCTTCGACCCACCAGCACATAAAGCTCAGTCAAGCAAGCGATTGCATCGACTCCTGCTCCAAGACGCAATTTCTACGATGGCGTCTACCTCGAGTACGTTCTTGGGCGCTTCTGCTGGAGATGTTCAAGCCTCGTCGGCACCTCCACCATTGCCACCTTTCTCTCTTCTACTGCCGTACACTTCTCCGAGCGATTTACTGGATGTACTGAGACGCAAATACCCCATTTTCCCCAGTGGTAAGTGACACGCCTTTATAACTCGAGTAGGCTAGCCTAATACTAGTTAGACATGGATCTAGAACTCTTTAGAAAGTGCGACATGGCAGTCCTTAAATACGGTGGGTACCTCATTCGCTGATACTTCCTCCTGCCTAACTAACGCATCTTAGAGCAGTCGGCCGCCAGAGGAAATGCAATTCCGAATGGCGCAGGAACTATCAATAACGGAGTCTTGTACCTTCGCAGTAGTTCTCTCTACGATAATGCCGACCAAACCTATCCAGGACAACCACCTTCTCAGGACCCCCTCCATCGCACAAATCGAACTTTCTGGTTTCCGAGACATTGCGAGGGACCAGCTTCAAATGCCCTGGCAGAACTTTACCGTTTCCTTCAAGGACTCATCATCTACACAAATAAGGACTTGTTGGGCATGAGCGAACATTTTGCAGAGCGCCTGGCCGAGGATGGAATTACAGACCGTGTAGCCACCCTGATCCACGATTCTCTCCATTTGATGCCCAAAGAAGGCTCCAATATGACCACCCCCGTACATCTTGCGACAGTCTCCTACCATTATTACGGCTACAGTACAGTGTACAATACTGTTACTTCCCGGCTTCGTAGCTATTGCCCTGAAGGAATCAATCCCGAAGCCTGGGAAGCCGCCGTACAAGTCAAGCAGGATCTCCGCGCCGTCAACTACCCCAACGATAGCTTTCACGAAGCTGGCTGGGCTGTATTCAACGACGCATGTAAACTTCTTGAGGCTCATGGCTATCTCGACCGTAATGGCCAACCCACCCATCTCAACTCCAGCAGCCAAAAGATCAAATTCCCTTCAAGTGCTGGGCTGCCCCCACTATACATTACCGCGCCAGCGAACTGGTCAGCCGATCAGAAGAGAAGCTTTGAACAGTCGAAGCAATGCGTGGAGCGTAAGATTTCAGACCATAGCAAGAATCCTCGTCGGAATGTTGTTAGGTACCAGCTGAAGGTTAGTGGTCAGTACTGGAATATGGTACTTGAGCATGCGAGGAAGAAGAAGGATAATCCTCTTCCTGAGTATCTCTTGCAGGGACTTATCAATGTTTAGGGCTCTGAGAGGCAGTTACTGGCGGGCTAGGAGCTCAACCTGTTCCTCGGGCTTTCGAAGGGCTTGTAATTTGAATTTTTCTTCCTTCGGGGTTTTCTTTGGTGGATTTCTTTTTGGCGCCAACGAATCAGCCAGGATTACAACGAGAATCAACGTACTTTGCAAAAGCAGTTCAACAAATTGAAGAAGGAAGAGCAATACTGTATGGACCAAATATTTGTATTGTGGCCCAGCACAAGAATGAAAAGAACTACTTTAGTATTGGGGTGGGATTGTGGGATACTGCAAGACAGGAAGATTATGATCCATTGCAATGACTCTCTGACGTGGGGGTGTTTGTGTAGATAGTCAATAAATATTCTTTCTTCTTTTTGAAAAGCAGAATCTCTCTTTCATGCATCTACATTCCAAATTCACCTACATATCAAATCACAATATTTCATTCACTTCTCAATTCATTTATCCCTTAACATTCTCTCACAATTTACCATGTTCATAGGGCCCCCTGCAAAGAACAAAGAGTAGATTAACTGACATTTGGCGAAGTAGATATATTCAAACATAACAAATTTGTCTCCTACTTATTCTTCGCTCATTATTTTTCATACTTTACTATGGTCTTGCACTGCCCTTGCAAATACCAAATAATAGATTAACGGATCATCAGCAAAGAGTAAATATAATCAAACACTATGAGTTTGAATTTCAGTTCTTCTTCGCTCATTGTTTCTCATCTTTTTATTATGTTCTTGGATTAAAGTTAATGGAACATAGAATAGAGTAACTGTTGATTAGCGAAGAAGAAATATTAATCAAACTTGCTAGTTTGACTTATATTTCTTCAAAATTACATTGGATTTCCATAATAATATTACAAAGCATACCAAGTTAACTAACTTTCACTTGGCATGAGCTGGAAAACACTATGTGAAAGTCACAGCCTGGAATGGTACTAACGTTATATTTTCTAATAGTTAATGTATACTCTAACTTTGCCCACATTTGTGTTCTATGTTCTGATCTACCCTCTATATTACTACTGGAGAGAAAACAAATTAAACTATCCCCAACGAAGCCACAGAGGTCAAGAAGGCTTGGCACTCAGAAGGTTGTCACCTCGTAGTGATAATGTCTCAGCTCTCCCAGCAGGTCTCAAAGCCCTAGAAAAAAATTAACATAAGACAAAGGTTCTAGCGACTAAGCCACCAAAGCGAAATTCCAAGCTGTCAACTGTCCACACTAGCACAAAAACCTGAATTTCTATCCTGCCTTTCCACAAACTATGCGGCAGCGACAATGCCATTTGTCCACTCATCTGCCACTTGCAAGAAAATAAAGCCAGCAGCAGCTTTGGGTATTTCTAAAGCTGATGATTAATTCATCTTGAAACAACCGCAGGTGCTACTCTGGCACAGAATATCACCAAACTTCTTGGACTTCTCAGACTTTTCCTGGACAGAACTGCCTATCACAAACGGGGCTCATTGCGTGTTATTCACCTTGGGCTCAGTAGCAACTCACACTTTTTGCCCCATTATCTACCACAGGCTATAGCTATCGCATCCTCTCCGTTTCCCACCTATTGCTATCTCCCAAGAAGCCACCGCCACAGATTTTCCAGACATAACATACTTCGAGGATTTTATGTATCTTCCACTCACCAATCCCTTTTCTGGCATTTTTTATCGCCAGCTTCCCAGCCAGGCTGATTCCGCCCGAGTCTTCTTCTCTGTGTTCTCCGTGACAGCGCCGAAATCCTTTTTTAACAAACTCGTTCTTGCATTTCTACCATAACCGCGCCATGGGCTTTGCAAGTTTACTTCAATCATTACAGGACCCCAAGCAAACGCCGAGCCCAAACGTACGGGAAATCCTGGTAAAGTTCCGAGTAGGTGAATCACAACTCACCCCTCGGCCTGCGATCGCCGATTCACTTAGCGACGGCGGATTACCAATGTGGCTTCTATTTATATTGTTCCGAAGGATACTGCCAGTTAAAAGGAGGGCAAGAGGGTATGTGATTCTTTAGTGAATACGGTATTAGCTAAAAAAAATGGGGACGGATTCCGTTGCAGGGTAAGCTAGATGTGTAAGCGAAGAGATTTGCCTTTGAAGAGCCGAATTTTTATTTTTTGCCTTTCCTCTTTATTTCGCTATTCTCACGAAATAAGAAGTCCTGTGGGACAGAAAATCTCGCCACATGAAGACCGCGCCGAGTGACCCAGATGTGGGGGAAACCTCGGGCGATTTCTCGGATGAGGCCATACCCGGGTAAGCTAGAGAGGATAAGCTAATACAACAGCTTAGGCTCTGTTCGTTCGAGAATCGAGCTCATTATCATTCTAAGTCGTTTCTGAATCCTAGAGACTTTACAAGCTTCAGAATAATAAGACACGCACATAACACTAAAATGATCCGAACCTCTATACCTTTTTTTATATAGGGATTGGATAATGAGTAATAATGAGCTTCAGGAATGTGGGTTCTATCACGTGTGTTCTGTAATCATAAAAATGGGTATCGTAATCTGTCTTAATGCTACGTTTATGGAGCGTTGTTTTATAAAAGCCATTGTTATTTACTTCTATTCTAAGCGTGAGAGTGGAGCTTCTTATTGCTTTATTATTCGAACGAACAGAGCCTTATACAAATCAAGAAAGTATTCTTTCGCGAAAAAAAAAACCAGAAAGTGATGACGGTATAACTGGGATTCATTTGCCTGAAAAATAGGTGCTTTTGGTTGAGATTCGTTGAAGTTACGAGTTTTGCCGGGGCCATTCCCCCTTTCGGGAGGACGTGCACAAACAATCAGAACGAACAAATTTCATCGATAGGGTCTATGTTTGCAGGGTAGATATTCAAAATGCAGAAGATATCGAATTAAATAGACTTGTTCCTCAATTCACAATAACTTGTCTTTCTATTGTTGTCACTCTTTTTTTTGGAGGTCCAAGGCAAAACTGTCCAGAAATATCTGAAAATCGGGAATTTCCCGTCCCAATTTGGCCCGAATTTTTGTCGTAAGACCAAACCTTGAGGAAAACCATGTCGGAACAATTCAACTTACTACTCAATTTTTAACCGGAACTTGTTAGATAGACAAGTAGAAGGCACGAGGTGAAGAGCGTGATGTGCCAGTAGGCGAAGAAAAAGTGGATCACATCAGAGGTATTTATATCCCAAAAGCGCGGAATGACAATGTATCAAGGCATGACAAGAACAGTACTTCGTCCATGGTGTGGAGTAAACAGCTCTAAAAACACTGAGTGGAATCTCTGTAGTAGGAGTACACTTGGCAGAAGAGAGATCCTTGACCTATATCGTAATGCCTATACGTACACCCTCTTGACTCTTAACTTGCAATGAGGGTTTCGTTCAGAAGCTATTGCTGCCGAAAAGTAACCTACCGCCGAATCCAAGTTCTCCCACAACAAAAATGAAGTTTTATTCACTTGAACAAAATCCTCATTTCCTCACCGATCGAAAATATAATACCACCGTGATTTTTGACAGAGCACGCAGCGCTTTTTCTCTTCATCTGCAGTTTGAGTCTGGAAATTCTTCTTTGAATTCGCCAGATTATTTCTTGCTTTTTGATAACGCCACTGCTCTTGCCATCTTTTCTACTGCAATCTGCCACCCAGAAGCGGCCACTCATTTTGGTACTTGTGTGAATACTGATAGCGAACTCCGAGAGAGATCAGGGAATTCGCTGCCTTTGACTTCCGTTAGTGAAAATACCTAGCTCCTAATTTCGAGATTCAAATCAATGTTGGGGTAGTTAGAAGTAGTGCCTGCGTATCGCTGCAGGGTATGACTGGCCTTCTCTCACAAGCACATAATTGAAATCCATTTCCAAACCTCAGAAGTTCAAATTAGCTTACTTGGGCTAATTCCTCAGGAAGAAGATGAATCCCGAGTCTAGATTGTATTTGTCGTTAAACGCCTCCTCGTTTTTACACACGCTAGTTTCGATAACTTAACGAGAAAGCCTGGTAGCCAGAAGTATTTAACGGCTAGATTTCGGTTCAAGCGATTACGCCAGCGAGAAAATGATTTTCAGAGAAAGCAGCGACGTGTGTTGAACTGATTTGCATGAAGTGAGAAGGGAACACTTCCGCTGGGCTTCAAACCCAATCGCACTTGAAATAGGCCACTCAGTTTTACCGTCGCTTGACAGCAGAGGCAGTATCTAGACTTGACGTCTTGAATGCTATTGCCCCGCCTACACTTCCAGTCCTTAGGAAGCGAGATAAACTCCGTCGAAACGTCGTGAGATCCCTCCGCTGTTTATTACATTGCAGCTGTTTATTGCATTGCAATGAACCGACCACCATTCTCGAGGATAATGTTTTGGAGAGCTGTATGTAAATTGACATCCAGCTATTTTCCAGTCGGAGAAGTTGTTGCCGAAATACAATGCATCACCGAAACCAAGTTTTACTTCATGGAAAACCTCAATCTCTAGCAGGCCAAAAATTAAATGACGCTCGGTCGTTGGTGTTGTGTAAGTTACAGTAACTTAAGGAGAGCGCTAACTCTTTCTCCCAAAATGGTGAGACAGAGCCAAGAAGGCCGGGATGGCCACCACTGGCCGTTGAGTCAAATGCTTTTGACTTGACGATTCTTGTTAAGTTGTTCGTAAAATACCCAGGCCGAACCCCTCGTACTACTTGGTGATGATTTTATTTTGCCATGGGTTGCTACAATATCGCAGTGCAAGTACTCCCTACCTAAGCCCCTTGCATCTTCGCTAACCTCAAGCCCAAAAATTTCGCTCCCACAACATTAGCGTAGTGGGTCCGGGAGTCCCTCTTCATTTTCGGCGCGTAGGAAAACTTGCTAGCACTTTCAAAATAAAGAGAGCGCAAACAACATGTCCTAAATCATTCAGGCAATCATTCAAACCAAAGACTTTCAGTCCGAAAAGGGTGAGCAGATATGGATTGGGATTGGTAGTCATTGTAGTAGCACCGGTTATCCCAAATGTTGAAATTTGAGTGAATCAAATCCCAGGGAGAAATTGTCTAATAGAGTTGAAAAAAATAAGTGAGGGGCAGTTACTACCGAAGTGTAAGCTGCTACCGAAATGGCATTTACCACCGAAATACAAACTGCTACTTACTTCAACTTGCTATGCCATTTAAAGATTCGGCGATTTCTACTTACCTTACCACTTCAAGATCTCTACTCACCACCCCAATACAACAAGACATTTTAAATCACTTACAAAACAACTTCCAAAGCTTCTTCCTGATGTCTTCGCGATGTTTTTGCAGATCTTGTCCCCTTCTAGATTACAATCTAGAATCAATTGCGTAATAAATACAAGGATTTATTCCGGGGGTGCCCCACTTGAAGGCGCTTGGTTTGGCTGATAGTCTTTGGCGAGCTTAAATAGTTGCCGAGTAACGGCTTAAGATACAGTAGGTATTATCAGAAGCGAAGCTTACGCATATGATTCACTGATCGAACATAGGATAATAGATAAGGATCTCGGTATATAAGCGAGACAGCTATATCAAGGCATGTAGACTTCGAACCCTTAAAAAAGAATATTCGATTCAGTCTAAACGGGCTGAAGGTTCTTGATTTTGTGTTGGGCAAATACAAGAGAGAGTTGCAAGATTTAAAGGCTAGGATTAAGGTGGAGGAAAAGCTGCGAATCTCTCGGCCCATGGTTTATTTGTGTTCCTACCGCGAAAGAGCTCAACTAATCGTGGTGTTCGCTGTGTCGATGCGATATTTCATATGATTTGAATAGAGATGGGTATTGTGAGGGAATGGGTGCACGGACCAAATGAGGAATATGATATATCCTCAACTCTCGCTTAGGAACTCTTTCTAGCTTCGTAGCCAACTTTCTAATATAATGAGTATTGACGTCGTCGCACTTGTTTCCTAACAGTATGGTCATGGGGCCGTTGTTGTGAGAATTGTGGAGGAAGGGGGCATCATCATGTGCGACGTGGAACGATGCCATTACAGTGGCAGGATTAAAGAATTCATCCAGTTGCTGATTGCCAGGTAGGGGCACCCGCAAAGTCAGATCGCATACCTGACAATTAGTGGTCTTAAAAAAGATAAGTGAGAGAGTTAGTTGCTATCGAAGTAGAAGCTGCTACCGAAATAGCCTCTACTACCGAAATAAAAACTGCGACTTACATGAACTCAAGATCTGTACTCCCTATCCTCCTCCCATTCAACACAGCCAAAACTCACAGACCATTACCTCGACGTACAATATCCTCGAAGATCAATTACCGCCGAACCAACACCAAGGATAGTTTTTTGCCGAAGTTCCTCCTTGAATCCTTCTGTTTCATGTGGCTGATGAGCTGTCTATCGAAATAGACTTAATATTAATGGGGACTTCCCAGCTCACCTTCCATCCATCCTACAAAACACCCTCCTCATCAATCCCGGAACCCCCCAATTCATAAAACCTCCCAACCTCCTCCCCTCTTCTCAAAAGCATCCCACTCAACACACCACGCACATTTATAACCTCGGTCCAAACACAGACACATACTCCTCTACGCACCAACACGATACTGGTCCGAAGCCACTTGAAGAGAAGGGATGGAACGATCGAAGTATAATCGGTTTCCCAAAACCAAGTTGTTGTATCCTCCGAATTTCGCGCGCACGCAGGGGACTTTGCTAGCAGATTTTGGAGAATACTATTGATAGTAGGAAGGAGGTGACTCGAAAACAATTGCTACCGAGAAATAAGCTGCTACCGAAATATGCTTGTCTGCTTCTCTGAATTTCGCGACTTATCTATCGTTCAAGTAGGGTAGATCTCAAAGTCGCAATTCACAATTGGAAGTGACCCCACAAAAGAAGATACTTTGCAGCCAGCGTCCTTGAAGGTAAGTCATACGAAGCAACGTAAAAGGTGCCGATACCATATTTGTGGTCTCCTTGGGTGATGATTAAGAGAATTCTCAGTCCGGTTTGTCTTTTAAAGGTTAGATCATCCATAACGACCTACCAATAAATTCACCGTCCAGTCCTCCTGGCAGTGTTGGCACTAGCACTTGGTAGCATTAGAAGTTCGGACTCGGAGCCTCGACCTAGGTAGCAAGTATGACACAAACAAAGACAAAACATATATGTACGGTATGCATAAATATATACTAGCACTTTTCCCCTTTCCAAAAGACCGTGAGCACACTGACCAAAATCCACCCTTCCATCCATCAAACCATCCCCAAGAAGCGAACGATCCTCCTACACCCTCCCTAAATTCCCTCTCCACCTCCTTCCAAAAAATTATATACAACTCAAAATGCATCAAGGTATGTACAAATATGCTGACTTATGATGCAGAGTAGGTAGAGTTGATGGCTCCAACCTTGATGTTAGAGTAGGTGACATAGGAGCTACCGCTGGCAGCTTCGACGGTGGCTGGGACACCAGAGGTGGTGGCGCAAGTACCGCGGGCCACGCCGGCGGTTGATGCGCTCTTGGTCAGGGGGTAGTCGGAGTCGAGCCACTGGGAATTAAGAGTTAGATATGGATGTCTAGAGCGACCTTGGAAGGGGAGGGGGTAAAGACGTACGAGCATATCAGCGTAGTAATCATCCCAAAGCGAAAGCACCAAAACCATGCCATCATTGAACGCACTAGTCATCGAAGTAAAGCCTCCATGCGTATCCCAGGTGTTGGTGTCACCAAAAGCAGTCTTCTGTGCATCGCAGAAGGTCTCGGTAATGCTATTTCCGGTGACGCCAGAGACTTCAGATTGGGAGTTCGGAATGACTTTACCGTTCTGGACGTAAAATCGCTTGATTTCGTTGAGGGTCCCGCTGGCTGTGCCGGTTGTGGTCAGGAATTGAGTTACAACGGTGAAGACGCTGTTGGTGTTGACGGTGAGACCTGGGCCGTAGAATGTCTCGTTGCCCATGCGGTATGAGTTGAAATCGCATCCGTCGGGGTCGCAAGTTCCTGAGTAACGTTCGGTGGAGTAGGTGCCTCCACATGCGTTTCCATCGCAACTAGAATCAATCTCGAGATTAGCCTTTTCCTTTTTGGCAGCAAACACCCCTCGGGAATTCGAGATTTCATTGAACGTATTAGAAATGGAATTGGGTAGAAACGCGTACACTGTCTGTGTTGCTGTGTCACATGAGTGAGGAGTGAGAGCAGTCGAGATCGAGTTGGCCTCCCAAATATCCATCTCAGCGCAGCAAGAGCCGTAATTTCCGACACCAGTATTAGCATTATTTGTTGATGGCACCCATCCTACAACATTGGCCTAGAATTCAAGTATCAGAAATGCCAATCGCCAACATTTCATCATTGAACTCACCGAACCCTGAATAAACTTGAGATCACGAGGACATTGAGAATCACAATAACCGACACCGTACTGAGCGCCAGCCTTGTTATTAGTTTGAGTGGATACTCCTCCATCTGCTGTCATGGCTGACATGTAAAGGGCTCCGTTCAAGCCACATGGTAAATGGGAAACATCGACATCAAATGTAAACTCTTTTGCCAACAAGTTGAATGTCTCGTAATGAGTGTCATCAGCCAAGAGATATAGGCGAGACCCAACATTAGAGCCTGTGACAAAGTCAATATTTAGAGAACTGCCACTGGTCGTAATACCATAAGTTCCCTCGTAGTCGGCTCCATCGAGAGCACAGTTCGTCGCGCATGTTGTGTCGTCTGGGCATAAAGTAGCATCCCAAGTGTTTCCTGTGTAGCTGCAAATTCGCACGGTAGTCAGCATCCTCCAAGCTTCAGCAACCCCAGTTCCAAACCCAGAAGAGCCTTCAAGGATCGAGTTCGGAAAATAAGGCTTTAGATGACGGTCGAGTTGAAGTATTGCTTAGGAGGTGGTCTATACTAACCAGTTCGTGTAACCACCAACGTTATGAACCCATCTCCAGTTAGAATCAAGAACTACCGATCCAGTAGTTGTCGTACATGAGCCCACCGCAGTACAAGTCTCCCAAGTCAAAGCAGGGTGAGTCTCGGCAGTGTTGGTTCCGATTTGTTGACTGCTTGCAAGCCCAAAAAGGAAAGAGGCAATTGCAATCGTTGAAGACATCTTGGCAGTTTGACAATGTCGGAAGTTCGAGATTGTTGCGCTGGTAAAGATATAAAACAGGCAGAAGGAAGCAGTGTTATATACGCCATTGAAAAAATAAATTGAGAACTTGTGCGCCGCCGAACGTCTGGATCGTCATCATCGTCGCCAAGAAGATTTGCTCTTCCATGGAAAGTTCAATTAAAGAGGCCCGCCGGCTCGACGGTTCCATGAACCTGGGATGGAACATGTTGTTCCGCAACTAGAGTGTCCATAAAAAGGAAGGAGAAATAAAAGACCCCGAAGTCACATTAGAAGTGTTTCAACGTCGACCTCCAGTCCCGTGAGAAGCTAACCGGGATGGAGGAACTTTACTACGAATGAAATAACCCAAAACAAATCTGGTTTCTCACCTATTAAATCACTCGGATTATCTGACCGACGGTTCCGACTGCATGCCCTACTCCGTCGTATGTGTAGACGTCCAGTTGGAGTGAAACCGAAGTCTGCATTGGGCCGTGTGGTGAAAGTCATGAGGGAGATATTCCACCGAATCAGAAACTAGAAACCACTTTTAGCTGCTGCGATGACTTGCGGAAAAATCCTCACCCAAGTCCCCGCCCTTGTCTATGTACATTCTTCAAAGCCTCGTTGCCACTACTTACACTTTCCTCTTGCAGAAAGTTTGTTTTGTTAATGCAGTAGCTAAAATGCTGATTATAGCGAATGGTCTGCCGATCTCGATATAAATCCCGAATATCCAATCTCAAAACCACGTTTCAAGGACAATGAAATAGATTGCCATAAAGCCAAATGCAAATTGAGTACATGAAGAAGAGGAGTTTACTGCTCGGTAGCGAACCACGAGCACATGCGTAGTAGTGGGTAACCGAAATCCGGAGAAATGTGATGGGAAGGCGGGGAAACACGATAATCCGGGGTTTGCACCAAATCCAAACCTCATCTGGTCATAAGGAATGGCCTCGAGGAAGGAGAGCCCAAAATCAAGAACAACACATAAGACGAGGGCGACGATAGGTGAGAAGAGAGCGGTTAGCGGTGTTTTCGGCTTTCATTGCCGTACGCTATTCCAAACACCTGCAAGCGCCCTGGCAATCCTTATTTGCGGGCCTTTGCATGAGGTTTGGATGAGAGCGTAAGAGCTTCATTACTTGGACGTGGTAACAAATGAATCGAGCTCGAGGCTTGTAGGACTGGGGAAGAGGCATCGATGCTTGCCATTGCTTGGCAGGGCAACCGAGAATGTGATCTTGGTAAAGGGGGGAGACGTCAGCGATTACGAAGGAATGCGAGTGGCATGGTGGTATGGTGGTATGGTACTCCGTACCAAACAAGGAGGGGGTGTGGTGATCGGATTCGGGTTGGCTTGCCTTGCATGCAGAAGTCCTCCTGCGCGCACGGACTCCTGGAAAGGCACTCGGTTACGTAAGCGACTGCGCTGTCGACCTCTGCCGAGATGGTTTGGGGAGGTCGGAAGCCCTCGTAAATCGTTTGTGGAACATGACAAAATTTAAGATCTGTTTAGCTTCGATTTTTCTTCTTTTTCTCAAGCTCAACGACTTTTTACCGGGCGAATCTCGACGCGGAATCGGAAATGATATATACCGGTATGTAAGTCCTGGTGTAATCTGACATTTCAAATATTTCATTTCAAAGTTTCGAAGGTAATAGGCATTCTCTCAAGGACGGATCTGTGCCGGTGGATTCATACCGTCACTTTTGGTCCAACTTCACTAACTGGTGTTGTTGCCTTGCATTTCAGGTATCAGATTTTGGTAGCGGAATCAATGCGGGGCTCTTCCGCTTGTTCACTTGAAGTGCGCTTTGCCCCGGCATTGCGGGGAACTGGGGTCAACAAACCTTGAGTTGAAAGCTTCACGGCAGTGAGATGTCAGTATGCCGCCCTACAGTACTTGCGTACCACAAGTTTGCTCTTCCTGCTCTACAATCGCATCTCGCTGGAGTTGATCCGCAAGAACTACACAATACAACTGGTACAGTTCAATTTCTACATCCCTCACCATGCCTGTCACGAAGTTTACTACGCAGGAGAAGTACAGATACCAGAATGGCTTTCAATGCTACCATGAGTAAGAAAGCACTCCCCTCCCCTTCAACCGAGCAGCATCTAACAAATCTCTTTTGCAGATCGGAAGCTATCAAAGGAGCCCTCCCAATAGGTGCCAACAGTCCCCAGAAGCCTCCCTTTGGCCTGTACGCAGAAAAGTTATCTGGCACCGCCTTTACAGCACCGCGCCACGAGAATCAGCAAACATGGCTATATCGAATCCTCCCCTCTGCGTCGCATTCCCCATTCAATCCGCGGGAAGGTTCCTCCTACAATACAAACCCAGAAGGCAATAAGCTCCATCAGATACCCAATCAGCTTCGGTGGGATCCCTTTGACCTAGATGAGACGGTCGACTGGGTACATGGCTTGAAGCTGGTTGCGGGCGCTGGAGATCCAACCATGAAGTCTGGGCTCGGAATCTTCATATTTGCAGCTGGAAAGAGCATGAACAAGAACGATGCCTTTTACAGCGCGGACGGAGATTTCCTGATAGTGCTTCAGCATGGGATATTGGACATACAAACAGAATTGGGGTCCATTCTGGTGAGACCCAACGAGATTTGCGTTATCCCAAGAGGAATTAGATACCGTGTGGAACTTCCTGAGGGACCCGTCCGCGGGTATATTCTTGAGCTGTACCAAGGCCATTTCCAGCTTCCCGAGTTGGGACCCATTGGCTCAAATTGTCTTGCAAATTCAAGGGATTTTCAAGCACCAGTCGCTGCCTTTGAGGAAGACACAAATGGACAGTACAACATCATCTCCAAATTCAATGGCCATCTGTTTGCTGCCAGTCAAACACATACACCATATGATGTCGTTGCGTGGCACGGTCTATACTACCCATACAAATACGACCTTGGCCGCTTCAATACTATTGGCAGCATCTCCTTTGATCACCCAGATCCTAGCATTTTTACTGTCCTCTCCGCACCCTCTCCCCAAGTAGGCACAGCCATTGCCGACTTTGTCATCTTCCCACCACGTTGGCTTGTTGGCGAAGATACGTTCCGTCCTCCTTGGTACCACCGTAACACTATGTCAGAATTCATGGGTCTTATTGGAGGAGAGTATGATGCGAAGACAGGTGGTGGCTTTAGACCTGCTGGGGCAAGTTTGCACAATATCATGTCAGCGCATGGTCCTGATGCTGGTACTCACGATAAAGCCTCGAATGCTCCATTGAAGCCAATGAAAGTGGGTGAGGGTAGTATGGCGTTTATGTTTGAGAGTTGCTTGATGGTTGGTGTTACGGACTGGGGGCTGAAGCAATGCAAAAAAGTGCAAGACGATTATAACGAGGAGAGTTGGACGCCTCTTCCCGCACATTTCAAGCTCTCTGACAGCATGAAGGAGGTCAGTAACCTTGCGGAAAGCGAATAGGAAACGTCTTGGGCATGATTTGTGAAAGGCGTCAGCAAGAGAATTTACGGAAAGGGGCAAAAGTACTTGCTACGTTACATCTCGTGGACTGTAATCAATCAATTGTTTTTCGAGTCTATCGCTTGCAGCTTTCCGGGTCGTTGTATTGATTGTGTTCCAGGGAGACGACCCCCCGCACCAGGAACCCCACTTTCGCACACCAGCCCCACCATAGCTCTGGCGATATTTCGACGCAAGCTGCTTTATTGCATCATCTCTCTTTTTGTCCTGTATACCCCACCGCAATAGGCCAGAGTATATGGGAGTGGATAGTGTAACAATACGATTACTTTTTCATAGATGACTCGAAAGGTGTTGAAGCTTTATAATCAAAAGCATCAGCAAAGGAATGTTCAATCGTGGCTTATGGCTTACATGGATAGCTTCATGTTGTCGGTGTCAGTGTGGTGATAAGAGGTTTATCGCCATTTAACCCCGCTCCGTAGCTGAATCCGCGGGTCAGGTATCCAAAATTTCCATGCATGTTTGGTGAAACCGAGCGTTTTGATATGTCGAGCAAACTCGAGGGGAGGGGTGGCGGCTATAAGTAGTGGAGGAGCTGCCCTCCTTCCCTCTCAGCAATTGGCATGCGGTGCTACCCCTCATTCAATTGACCATCAAACCAACTTCCACCGCCTCACTTTTTCTCTCCAACCAACTTTTGTGCCGAATCGCACAGGGCATAACAGGCGAGAACAGAATTTCGATTTCTGAAGCAATTGTTTAATCATGGCTCCACAAATGCCTGAGACGCTTGCGAAGTCGCTGGAGGGCAGCAAGGCGGAGTATGTGCAGCTTGGGAAGAGTGGGTTGAGGGTTTCGGTGCCCATTTTTGGGACGATGAGTTTGGGTGATCCCGGATGGATGGATTGGGTGCTGGATGAGGAGAAGGTATGGATTTATTTGATTTGTCTCTCTTTCTTTCCTTTTTCCTGTTGTGATTTTTCATATCTATGCTTAAAAAGCATTTCGCTTCTTTCATTTTCTTCTTTTTTACGAGGCATCTCTACTTACATTAATCCCAACCCCTCGCCTCACAATTTCCATTCTTCCTTGTCCAGCCAAGCTAACGCAATCAAACAAGTCTCTTCCCCTTCTCAAAGCTGCCTACGATCGTGGTCTCAACACCTGGGACACAGCCAATGTTTACAGCAACGGTGCCTCGGAGATCATTGTTGGAAAAGCGATTAAGAAGTATGAGATCCCAAGACATAAGGTTGTGGTTTTGACCAAGTGCTGGGGTCCGGTGGGAGAGGAGATGGATGTGAGGGGAATTCAGTGGCCTAAAGAGATCAGGGAAAGCAAAGATTACGTTAATAATCTTGGTTCGTTTATCCCGTTCTTTTTGTCCCCCAAAACTGCCCCAATAAAAAATTTCCAGACATTATAACTTGCCACATCATTCCCAATCCTCAACTGACCTCTCTCCTCTCCAGGCCTTTCGCGCACAGGAATCTTCAACGCTGTCGAAGCCTCCTTGGAGCGCCTCCAACTAACCTACATCGACCTCCTCCAAATCCACCGCTTCGACATCACCACCCCCATCGAAGAAACCATGGAAGCGCTCCACGACCTCGTCAAATCCGGAAAAGTACGCTACATCGGCGCCTCTTCTATGTGGGCGACCCAATTCGCGCAGATGCAATTCGTGGCAGAGAAAAACGGATGGACCAAGTTTGTCAGCATGCAGAATCATTATTCTCTCTGCTATCGAGAGGAGGAGAGGGAGATGAATCGCTTTTGCAATGCTACGGGTGTGGGACTCATACCCTGGGCGCCCCTCTACCGTGGACATCTTGCCAGACCCATTTCTGCTTTGGGGAGTACGGTGAGGTCTAAGAACACTGATGTCACTCCTGCAGATGAGGCTATTATCAAACGCGTTGAGGAACTCGCGGAGAAGAAGGGATGGACGATGAGTCAGGTTGCGTTGGCTTGGATTAATAAGAGGGTTAGTAGTCCTATTGTGGGGTATAGTAGTGTGGAGCGTATTGAGGAGAGTCTTGGGGTGAGGGGGAAGGTGTTGACGGCGGAGGAGGAGGCGTGGTTGGAGGAGGGGTATGTGGTTAAGGCGGTTCTTGGACATCAGTAAGGGGAGAGTGGAAACGTGGGGGTATCAATGTCGTTGCAGTGTGCCATAGCTGAATCGACTTACAGTATTAGCGAAACTTACACTCTCCGTGCAAAGGGGTATTTAATAGACCATCTAGTCCCAGCCACTTTCTTTAGGTAGCAGCAGCAGGTTAGGCTTCAAAGAGTCCTGGGCAGAAGTCCACAGGTCACATCAACTGTCGTTGGAGCGCGAAAACCCTTCGTACCAAGTGGAAGGAGAAGCGCAGTCGCACAAAACCACTCCATTTCTATATAAGGAACGCAGATGCCTGAATCTCCTCATCCAGACCGCGATGGCAGCCTTTTCCGCACTTGATTGCTGCAGCTGTTACCACAAGCTGACTGGCGATGCGCCAGTGGATTCTTGCTTATCAGAGTATCTGTCAGTTTCGGGGCTGCCGATGCAGAGAGCGGGTTCGGGTGTGGATTGAAGAAAAGAAGCGCAGATTCTAGGCCAGAGCTGGCAGTCGATGAAAATGGTTATGGTATTCTGGAGGCTACTATCGAAGATACTGTCGAGGGGAGAGGTGGATGCAGCTAAGGCAGAAGATCAAGATTGTGAGTTATTCATTCCGAGCACATCTCTAGCACGGGACAGAGAATTATTCTGACTCTGCTCATCTAGTTGAGGATGGCATGTTTGCACTCGCTTCTGAAGGAATTGGAACAGGCCCTCCTCCAACCTTTACTCGCTCACAAGAACAACTCGAACTCATCTCCCTATTTATCACTCGCATTTGTACGGCCGACGCAAGATTGTTACACGAAAGCACACTCAGGCTCCTATTAACGGTCCATGCGGCCGAGCACTTGCAACAAGGATTCGAAGCGGGCCAGAAGGTCCACAAACGCGTGCCTAGGTTTGGTTGCTACCGAAAGTTAAGCTACCACCGGTTCTGGCTTTATCGCTTCGATTATTTTATTTTGCGAAATGTCGTAGAGGACATGGGGAGATGATCGGTATTGAGAGCAACTAGGCTAAAAGGAAGGTGTGGGCGCTGATTAAGAGAGGCTCTATTACGTGAGTTCTTGTGGGCGCTCTTTTAGGTGAGCTTTTAGGGGGGGGGTATTATGTGAGTTTTCAGTGGGCGCTCATTAATTTTAGGGAAGCTCTTTCCAGGGCGCTGAAGGGGGGCTATCACGTGAGTTCTCCGTGGGCGCACATTTAGGTAGGGAAGCCCTTTTAGTGGGCGTTCATTTAAGGAAGCTCTTTAAGGGGGTGCTATCACGTGAGTTCTCTGTAGGTTCTCATTTAGGTGGGCTCTTTCCAGGGCGTTGAAGGGGGGCTATCACGTGAGTTCTCCGTAGGCGCTCCCGAGGTCATTTAGGGAAGCTTTTTAGGTGGGCTCTTTCAGGGCGCTGAAAGGGGGGCTATTACTTTTAGTGGGCGCTCATTAAGAGAGGCTCTTCTAGGTGAGCTTTTAGTAGGCGCTCATTTAGGGAAGCTTTTTAAGGGGTGCTATTTCAGGGCTTTAAAGGGGGGCTATTACGTAAATTCTAGTGGGCGCTCATTTAAATGAGGCTTTTTTAGGTGAGCTCTAGTGGGCGCTTATTAAGAGAAGCTATTTAAGGGGGTGTTGAAGAGGGGTTATCACGTAAGTTATAGTGGGCGCTCATTTAGGGGGGCTCATTTTGTCACAGGCTAGGAGGGTGAGTAGCTTTACCACTAGACCAACAGTGAACTGCCCAAAAAGGGACTATTATTGGATGGAAGTCCAATATGCTACTCTGTAACACATTTAGGGGCGTTAAAAGGGGGTTTCAAGTGAGTTTATTAGTGGGCGCTCATTTAGGGAAGCCCTTTTAGGTTGAAGGGGGGGCTATTACGTTAGTTCTCTGTGAGCGTTTATTTAGGGAAACTCTTTTAGGTGAGCTATTTCAGGGCATTGAAAGGGGTTTATCATATGTGTATAATGTTTTTAAAGACCCCTCCTCGCCTTCAGGCGGGGTTAGGAGGAATCTATTCCTCTTCGCCTGCCTGGGAATTCTATTCCTTCTGTCTTTTCTCGCCTCTTATTTCTATTCCTCCTCTCCTAGCCTGCCTGCCAAGGTTTTGATTCCTCCTAATCTCTCCTCGCGTCTCATTTCTATTCCTCCTGCCTCTCCCCGTCTATCATTTCTCTTCCTCTTGCCTCTCCCCGTCTGGAGAATCTATTCCTTCTACCTCTCCTCGCCTTTTGGCATTTCTATTCCGGGAGAGGAGGTTGATTCCGGGCCGAAAAGGGGTAAAAAGGGGGGCCGGAAGCTTAAACGAGCATTTCCGAATAGAACCCGAACTGAAGCCGACCCTCCTAGCCTACCTGATTCCTCCTTTTATAAATTCCATTCCTCTTCTTCTAACTTACTTGCAAATTCTATTCCTTCTCTTCTAACTCGTCTACAAATTCTATTCCTCTTGTCTCTCCTCGCTTCTCATTTCTATTCCTTCTCTTCTAATCTGTCTGCCAAGGTTTTGAATCCTCCTAACCTCTCCCCGCCTACTATTTCTATTCCTTCTGCCTCTCCCCGCCTGGTTAGAGCATTCCTCCTCTCTTAATCTCTTGGTATTTTAGGCGAGGAGGGGCGGATGAAAACATTGCGTGTGTGTATGAGTTCCTAGTGGGCGCTCATTTAGAGGAGTCGTTTATCGTTTGCGAGGGGGTTTATCACGTGAAATGACGTACACTTCTTTTGCTCGAAGGTTCTATAAGAGCCCGGAATTACGTACATTTTCTGAAACTCTGAAAAGTGAAAATATACTCTTTAGCGAACGGAATGCAAACAGAGCAGAATGCCTGAAAAATGAGTCCTAAAATCAACCCTAAATCCAAAATCTAAGGGTCAAAAATCCTATCGTAAGAAATCACCCCTTTCATGCTTAAACTAAGCTTAGAAGTATCTCCTGGGGGGGGAAGGCTTACAGAAGGGGGGGGTGAAGGTTCTATTCTAGAACGCATGCCCGGAGGAGCCCGGAGATAAGCCAAAAGAGGAAGTAAATTACTATTTAGGCAGGTGTACGCCAAAAGAACTTTCATACAGTACGTTGGTACTGATAATGTCAAACCGGCTCGCTCACTCGCCAGCGGGCTGGGGTTGCGGGCGGCGCGGTGGCTGTAATGTGTTGGTATGTTGATTGCTTGGTGGGTTTCATGAGGTGGGAGGTGGGGGTGAATTTGGTGTTCTTAGGAAGGGGTTGAGGTTAGGTTGGGCTTGAGGGTATGGCAGTAAGTTTACTTGTGAAGTGGGATTGGATTGTAGGGGTATCTTTAAGTCAGTCTATAGCCCCACCTATTCTCCTATTTTAACTTTGATTCTCTTGCATAATGGGATAGGTAGCAGCGCTCTATACCAATCAATACAGGTAAAGTTGGGGACGTGGAACAGTTGTATTTAAGAACCATGTGGTGCGGAACTAATTGCGAATTTAGAAGTGTATGCACAGCTGCTTCTGGAAGGTGTTGGGTTAGGAAGGAACGACCATGCATTGTACCTAGTATATAGTCGACCTCAGACCCCACTCTCAGATCAATCAATCCCATAGCAGCTCTACAAAGGCAGATGGCGTTGCGCGTCGAGCTTGCGGTTATTTATCTATCTATCTATAACCTGAAAGCAAGGACATGAATTTGCTGAAAATCACAAACTCTGGCAGATGAGGAGCGGAGGAAAGGACTTGCTTTCTGTTCGAATGAATGGAAATTTTTATTTTGTTGTTGTCGAAATAAGAGTTATTACCGAATCTAGTAAACTCGTTTAACCTTTTCATATCTGGAGGGTGAAAGGAGGTGAATGATACAAATGTTATATTCCTGGTTTTCAAATGAGCTATCTCGCCCATGAGCGTCCCGTGTGATAATTAAATATCTAGTCTTGACGAAACACAGGCAGATGAAGAGGTGGTGTCAAACTGTTAATGAATGGAAGCCGGTAGAATTCCAGATATTTTTTCCTTATTGTACTCAAGGATTCTCGAATTTCGGTTATGTCGAATGAGTTCGCTTTTTAGTTTGTTGCAGTGATGTGCAAGTAGTTCCGTATACGTAACTGAAATATCTGAGCAGATTTTCATACTGTAATCTACTTTAACACTCAAAGCATTAGCGAGTAGAGTCCTTGTTTCGGCTCTATACTTCAATCCGTCAATGCATATCTACCATCACGGTCGCTCTGAAAAAATCTAGTGGTGTTTAAAAATCAGTTGGTGCGAAGCCAACTATTTTTACGATGATTAACAAGCATAAGTTGCACGGCCAGAAATATAATCACAGGGGCTAGTATATTAACTATGACCTGCACTTTACAGAAAGAGCGCTCCTCAGTGATGCCATCGCCGTTAAGACATCGGATGGCCCTCTCTTGGGCAAGCAAAAGCGCTAGGACTTGAGGGGATTTTTTGTTGTCTGTTTTTGATGTATTGTAGAATTTTACTTTGAGCCAATGGGCTGTGACTTGGAGTTGGAGGACAGGATGTACATTGCTAAATTTTGCAATGTGAAAGTTGGTTTTTGTTACTGCCGAAGGAGGAGTTGCTACCGATTCTTGCTCGTTCATACCACGAACGGGGAAAATTTCATGACGTGGTGGTGGGAAGACGCGGAGCGGGCCATATACAGAGCACAGTTATATCTCAAGCATGGGAGACTGAAAATTCCGGGTTTCATCATCGTGATGCCACTGATAGTGTGGCTGCGTTTCTTCTTTTTTGGTGGTATAATCTACCTAATTGTACACAAATTTCATCAAACATAAAAAGGGGGGCTTAACCGCGAGCGCGAGCGGCAGCATCTCTGCGCAGCCAGGCCATGGCCAGCTCTCTCTTTCTCCGGGCCTTTCTGTCGACCGCGAAGCGCGACAGGGCAACCCACTTCATGGCAGAGGTTTGAGATGAGAGGAGTCGCTTTTACGAGTTTGCCTTCACGATGATGAGTCGATAAGAATACTCATTCACTTACACGACCACCGTAGATCCTAAATCACTTTGTCGTCTGGTTACATGGCAAAAGATTTTCTTGGTATGAAGGAGAGTTGAAATATGGTGACGTCTGGACTGAACTTGTGTCAGTGTTTTGAGAGGGAAAAGGTATGGATTGAATTATGAAGTTGACTACAAAGAGGGGAAAGAGGGTTTGGGCTGGCGGAGGCTTAAATAGCTCTCGCGCACGGGCCACACGCTAGTCGGCGCTAGTCGACGCTAGCCTACATTCATTCCCGTCACAACTTGTCAAAAAATCGCAGAATCATCACCGCAAGTCTATCATATTTACCCTGTGTATATCCTCCAGAAGAACTTTCCCTTGAGCTCTTTATTCACTGAACCAACCTGGGCAATGTCCAATAATTTGGAAGTGCTGATTAATATACAGTAACTCTTAAGTGTAAGTTCCCACACATCCAAATAGCGAGCTCGAGAGCACTCCATCACATCATGAAGAAAATCTTGTTAGGCCGATATTTGCGTAGCTGAAATTCGATACTTCGTAGCTGTGGAGTAACATAACAGTGCTCTATTCTGCCCATTGAACTCAGTTCTGCGCGGCTATTTAGATTCTACCAAGTCGATGCAGGAGGAAATCAATACCATCTGCTGCATTCTATGCAATCATGGAACTTGAAATAATGACGTATATGTCTCTTTGTGGTCTCTTGTCTTGATCTACATCATTTAATTACAGCTACCAGACGTTGTTCATATAATAGTCTAGAAAGGGTGGTTTATCACGTGGCCTGGTCCCTCGCGTACACTGCCTAATCGATCTAAAATTTCCTGTTATAGATTATCTCCGGATTACCCCGGGTGTGCTTTCCAGAATAGAATCTTTGCTCCCCTTATTTTTAAAGTCTTCCCCCCCTAGGAGGCCCTTTTGAGCTTAGATTAAGCGTAAAATAGGTAATTTCATATGAGAGGATTTTCGGCCCTACGTTTTTAGATTTGGGATTAATTTATCAGTTACTTTTTAAAGCATTTACTTCATCGCCAAAGGAGTATATCCTCACTTCTCGAGGGGAGCCAGATTTCCTGATTCCTGAATGCAAGGGTGAAGAGTATCGTCATTTCACGTGATACGCCCCCTTACAGAAAGCCTCAGATGCATCCCGAATGCGCCCCTTACTTCCTGAATCGAGCATAAGAATGGTTTTATACGTAATCAGCGCCCAGCTAATTCATCCCTTTCCCTAGTTCAACTCTCGACTCTTGAGTACCTACTGTTCTGTAAACTTCTCTCCATATTTCCGTAATTCATTCTTCTCTACAGTATATAAAATTCGTCAAAATGAGTGGCAATACACCAAATTTACCAGCTCCAGCTCCAGCTACAACCACTACCGCCCCCCAAAAACGCAAGCGTGGCCGACCCCTTGGGTCTCGAAACAAAAAGACCCTTGCTGCCTTGAGTGCTCAGGTGGCCCAGCCTGCCGCCCAGGTCTCAAGTTCAGACTCTGGCGACGACGACTCCGACGACAGTCCCGTGGCTAGTTTAGGGAGATTGAATTCAGAAATGATATACTGGTGACCCCAAGCGCAAAATTTTCCACGAGGGAAAACGGATTGTGTTACTACCGAAATATATCTTGCTATCAAATCTGAAGCGTTCATAACATTTCCCAGTCTTCTAGATTCTGAGCCTCAGAATGTTCAACTCTATGTCACTTCGGTAGGCTTCGATAACTTCGCCGTACTATCATTATCCGCCAACTACTTTCAAGTTAACGACCTACAGTAATCGAGTTTGCTGGTTTGGAGAAAGTGTAATTTGTGAGACTGTAACATGGATTTTTTGTCGTCGATTTAAGGGCAAGTTTCCACGAATTTCCAAACCAGTTACAGTATCACTCATAATTCTTCACCATACCAAACAAATTCTCTTATTAGAGCAAAATCCGGGTAAATGGAATTGAAAACTGAATTGTCTACCTGGCCAGTTTCAACCTCCAACTTCGTTATATGCTACTATTTAGTTGTCTGTAAACTCAATACCAGTAGGTATACCGGTATTTTGGAGAATTTGAAGCACTCCATGGGAATGATGGGACTCGGATCCTGCATGTCCGGATCATGTCATGTATTTAGTTCTGGACGCTGCAGCTCTGTATAAGGAAAGTCGGGAGCTGGATAAGGACACGATACTTTGGCTACCTCCAGGCGATTAACCCCTTTCTGTGCGGGACAAATGGGTTTTGTTGCTACCGAAAGATATCTTACTATCAAATCTAGAGCTTTCGTCAAACCTCCCACTTTTTCAGAATACAGATTCCAAGCTTCATACAGTACAACCGATAAATATTTGTCGACATATCTTTGAGACTTGTTTGCTACAAAACCAAAGGCTCCTTGAAGGGGTTTGAAATATCCGAATGCAAAGCGCTTGTTTGCGTGTTCGGATGTAGAACAGTGTGGTTTTAATTTCAATAGAGCCCACGCACTCCTCAAATTTCAGCGTCTACCAAAAATTGAATTTCCACAACTAAACTCCCCCCACTGGTCTACAAATCTAGCTCTCCCATCACTTCCACACCTCAACGCCCTCCACCACGCTCCAATAACCCCCGCGAGCCCGTCCGTGTTGCGAAGCCCACAGGTGTTAAGAAAGCACTCCCTAAATCCCCAAAAAGTGGTAGAGTCAGTAGACCACCAATAAGCGGAAAGAAAACTCGAGGTGAGTCTACCTCCACCAAAACAACGTCGTCGCCCTCGCTTTCACACCTCTCGAACCTTGAGCCTTCCAAGTCTTTGATTTCGGGCTTTCAAGAATTTTCAAATCGTCCTTGGTAGTTTTTGTGTAGGCCCTGCTTTGTGGATGCAAACGCGCGCTCCCTCGCTGATTTGTTAAGTATAGTCCACTGCATTCCAAGTGAAACGGAGTTTTTCGAAGAGGGGACAAGACATTTTTTGCTGCTGCCGAAACCCATCTGGCTGTCGTTTCAAAGGCTCGAAGTGAAAATACAAAAAAGGAGGGGCCAAATATCTCAAACCACCAAGGTCGTGTTACAGAGAGCCACCAAGCAAACGCTAATTGCCCTACGAGAAGAACTGATCGAATGCCAAATATCTCGTCTGGATGTACAACTCGAGGTGTAACTGGGCACCCGCTTCTTCCAACATGCTCCCAACCTGCACACATGTTGGTGCTGGTGGTGTTAAATATGCTGAAGAGGAAAGAGGAGAGGGCAGAGCAAAAGAGCAATATAATACTAATCCATGAAATCCACGAGTGACTCGGCAATTTTCTGAGTGATTATTTGATTATCATTATCATTACAGTCTATAAACTTGGTTCTCGTCTTTGCATTTCCACGCCGTCTTTATATCCCAGCGATTAACAGGCCAAGTTGTAGTAAGGATTGCCGTTGGAGTCGACAACACCGAACGAAGGACTGGCAGCATAGTCCTGAAGTGTGTACCAGAAGGTGTGAGCACTTTCGAATGCTGAGCAGGCGACATAGGCCCAGTATGCATACGCATTTTGAACGCTTGCAACAGCTTGATTTTCGGTAGGTCCTGAAGTTGGCCATCCAGACTAGAAGCAATTGTTAGCCCAATATTAGGTCAGGTTTGAAATTGGGACATACCTCAGTGATCCAAACCCAGGCACCTGGGTGGGCCGAGTTAACCACATTTTGCACAGCCGTAACGGAATCCCAAAAGAGGTTGTAGCCTTGCTCGATGTCGTTGGCTTGCGTGTTTTGGAAGTATGGGTACCCGTCTGTGCCGACGAAATCGCATGCGACGATGACCTCGGTATTTGCGCTATCCACCCAAGCCGTCCAAGTATCGACATGGCCAATTTGAATGGCAGATCCTCCCGAAACTGTGCTCATCATTCCCCGGACATCGTAGACCTGCTGGGCTAGAGTGCTGGCAGTCGTATCCCCTCTGTAAAGATCCTCGCTTCCAACTGTGACGGCTATTAACCACGAAAGACCATATGTCTGCACCGCCGTGAGGAGTGCCTGTTTCTCGGCAGCATAATGCGTTGCATCTTCGGTCCAAACTGAGGCGAGAATCTGTCCGCCGGTGGCGAGTGCTGCAGGAACAGCATTTGCGAGGGTGTTGCAATCTGAAGACGCGTAGACTCGCATGCTCGAGAAGCCTCCCGGGAGACTCTTCATGAGGTTGAAATCATATTCCCAATCCGATTGACTTTTGCACGATCCGTCTGCCAAGGTAGCTTGCACATTGAAGCCTTTCCAGTATGCATTGGCGCTACTCAGCGAGGCCGCAAAGGCCAGGGCGTAGGATACAGTCTTCATGGCGAACGAGCGGTGATATTAATATATTAACGAGTGTATAGAAGATTAATTAGGTGTCGTAGGAACGAAAACAAGCACAGGAGACAATGGGTAACGAGTGGGAGAAAAGTTGAGGAAAAGCAAATGTAAGAAAAGATATGTGGTAGTACTTAACCGTTTATCCATGCCGCTACATTCTGCAAGGGCCCAGTTTTTCGACAGATGCACTTGCCTCGTGCGATGCAAAATGCTCGTATTCCTGGTTTTCCAACGTCATTTGAGGATGTGGTCGAGATAAACACGAGAGCAGGATCGAATCCCGTCACAAATGCGCTATTTTTGGGTTCAACCAATATCGGTAGCCGGGGATTTAATCGGCCACTCATCCCGATCCCAATCAAGCAATCCGGGGATGGATTAAGGATTCCCGATTAAGGTTGTCTGAATTTTAAAATGATGCACATTTTAATTGTTTATTTATTTCCGAGCAGGGGAGAAGAGCGAATGGAAAGGGGACTTGTCAGTGAATTTGGGTTTGCGGGGTAGAGCAGCGCTGCTTGTGGTTGTTAAGCTTTGTTGTCACCGTGCACTCAGTATCAGCACAGGTTCGGCAGTATCCGAATGTTTACTGAAACTGTGGAACAGAAGACAAGTTTGTTCGGATCGAAGATTCGAAGAAGTTTGGCAACATATGCAAACGTGAATGTAAATGTAAGCGAGCAACATAACATCGTCGAAGGTGGGGTTTTCATTGAAATCTGTCGGGGTCAAATGTAAACATTGCGCCGTGAAAAGGGGCTTGCCGAACGGCATTGGACCGAAGTTCCGATCCCCGGCCCGAAGTTTGACTGCAGCTTGTTTGCAAAGTGCCAAAGACCTCAAGCATCACAGCATGACACGAATGTAACCGCAACATTACTGCCAGCACAGAGAAGCACCTTGCCCCTTTTCTTTAGCGAACCTGCGAACTTGCCATCACCCTCGTGTCAGGGCCGACGCGCACAGCTTTGGAGATATCGACGCGTCGCGAGTCGTGGAATCGGTGGCCTGGATACTCGGTATGGTATCGGCCACGTCGCAAAGGAATTTGACCGCTCTTATCATTTGAGCTTGATCACGAGAATCTCGTGTCGCATCGAATCGCAGATCAATTCTCGAGAGCCGCAAAAACCGCGCTCAATCTTTTGACCCGAGATTCGACGAGCAGGGAAACCTTGATGGAGCCTAACTGCTTCGATCACAACAAAGAAGTGTCAATTCCCCACTGTCTGTCTCCCTCATGTGCTTCGATTATTACGCCGGTTGTCTGACAACGCTCCAAAAACCACGAGTGTCGTTGCTGCATTGCAACGCTAGAGTTCAGCCGTCAGCTTAGAGCTATCCTACTTTGTCGCCATCTTCCATTGGAGCTCCAAATAATGCTGTTGAAAGCTTTGCAGCATCTAGTATTTCGGGGATCATCTGGGGCTCAGTCAGGGCTGTTCACGTCGCGAGTTTCCTTCGAAGCACGTATGGATAGGGAGCTGCGACAACATCTCTGTCCAAATTTCCCCGTCTGCACATCTCATGCGACGTTTCTTTGCGCTCTTTGGCTGGCATGCGTTGGGGCATCGACAGCTTCGCTAGCTAGGACTTATTCGACAAATCCTACAAAATGTTCTGCCCCAATCGTCATCAGCTTCTCACTAAAAGACAATTGTACCATTCCTTACCTACCTTGGTTTGCCTACCAGGGAAACAGCCACGAGCATAAAACCAATTGCGCTTAGATCGATTTGCGATTCTTTGAATACCTACCATGTTTGGACTCATCAGCTGGCTTTTTAACCATGGTGTGTTGTTACTCGTTTTGCCGGTCTGGATGTGCTCATCAAGGCTCTGCTGGAAGTGCTATTACAAAATGAACAATATCAGGAATGATAACAATCACCTACCGTCGCTAGAGCCCGTATGGAGTACGTCGTGCATCCTCGGGCGACTGGTCACCGCAGCTCAGGTGGCCATTACAACCATGGAGTACGGCCTTTGCGCTTGGAGCCACTGTGCACGATTCATCAGATGCAAAGAGATCTTTGTCTCCACGGGGATTTTCTTGTCAAATATCGAGAGGTTGGGAGAAAAGACACACCCATCGCCAAAGCTTTGCCGAGAACTGGTATCCGTCTCGGAGCAACTTCCTGAGATACTGCTAAGCCAAGATCGCTGGCCCACAGCTAGCGTGTCATGTTTCCGGGGGACTTGGATGATACAAAGAAAAACTACGCGAGAGGTGTCACAAGCATTTCTTCACACATGCTTATCACATCTAGGCATGTAGTCCGTCTTGGGCAGCTGGGCAAGAGAAACGTGCACTTCAATAGAAGTGGCCAAAGCACGATTCGCCGACGACATGGCGGTAAAAACTCTGCGGGGTTGTCCCCGGATTGATCAACGCCGAGTGGGATGTTCCTTTTATTCTGATAGCTTCAAGCAGTTGGGCTGGATTTATTGACAAGAGCTCTTTTGGGGAAATCATCGTCAATCCCCCGAAATTCACCGATAGAATGCCGATTCTCTGGACCTGACATAGCGACGGCTGTCATTGTATTGCAGACCGCCCCCCTCCCTACGCAGCTGTGTCAAAGTTGATAATGCAATGAATTGCCTGACAAGCTGGCTATTCATTCTGTATCTCAGCTGCAAACAAGTATGCCGCTCTGCACAGTATCTATATCTCTGGCGATACTAATGCGAGACTAATTAGAAGTCCCGCTCATCGGCAAATAGGGCCATTCAACTTTTGCACGTCCCTAGAAGTGACAGCAACTTTAAACAAAAGTATGCTGATCAGGGTCGTCGATCAGGAAAAGCTAAGGACTACCGACTACGGAACCAGCCTTTGATTTCTGAAGCTTAATAAGACTTTTCAAAAGTTTCAGGTACCGCCTCCCTGGGTCGCTATTTTGTGTATGCCCACAACTCATGTTTGACCGGCAGAGCATCGAGCTGCAGATTGATTGAAAAATGACCCAAGAGATATTTCAATCCCGCACCGTCTTTGCTGAGGACCCTCGCTTGGCCGTGCGTGATGTGCAGCTAGCTTTCCCCACGGGCGGCGGGGAAGCTCGAGTACAACCGAAAGGAGCCAGAACCACAAATGCATTTCTAAATCCGCCCCCAGAACTTGAAGGCTGATTTTTGGAAAACCGACCGTTGGCAATGATTTTGTTCTTGATAACGTTAGTTTGAGAATAGCTCCTGCGCAATAGTTTGCGTCATTGGCACCACTCACTGCCGACCTTTCGATTATCGATCACGCTTTTAGGTTTGGGTTGACGAGATGGGCCAAGTATTCTTGGTGGGCCATGGGCAGAGCTTATCGGTCTTGTGGACGGATGAATTGCAAGTGCCTTGGCCAACTTCTCTTGTTTTTGTTTCAAGCATTTCTAAACATCCGCTACCAATCAAATGTGCCCCAGATGGTCAACGGTGGGATCTCGTCAAGTCAACAACGACCCTATGAACCGGACGTTATGTCGGCGAATTTCTTCTTGATATTTGAACTGTAATGGAACAAGCGTTGTGTACCGCATTTTTAGTTGGTATGCATATGCCAAACATCTACCGGCGGTTAATCGCACCAAGGTGATCTAGGTAGGCAGGCTATTACCTCGGGGCAAATTGTTTCAACACAGCGATCTTTTTCCATAGATTCCTAATCTTCTGCAAAAACATACCCAGATTTTCGCCTGCTCTGACTCGAGGCGCTACAGACGAGTCGACGGTGAAGAACTGTTTGCACGAAATATCAGGCCAGGAGCAAGTCGAGTCGTAACATTCCGAGGTGAGCCCTCTTTTTCTCCCGCCTCAGAATTTCAACTTGCCAAGTAACGCAAGCAAAGATATAGCTTGTTGGGCCAAGAGATTCCGCCCAAGAAGTTTCGCGGGGTTGACTGTTCATGGGGTACGAGGGGAATAGAAGAAACAAATCTTACGCGAAGATCGTGGTACCGACTACAATTGGAGACTTGGCCGTTCAACATTCTGCTGCATACCGCTTGGCTTCACATGGTCCGTGAAAGTATATCACATCCAAACGACCTCTGTCTGTCTGTCGTCGCCGAAGTCAGTCCGAAAGTTCACACATAAAGGTGCAGATATCCCGTTGTATTTCTGAGTTTTTGTTCACCTGTGTATAGAAGCTGGACTCTTCTTCTGTTGAGCATTCCAGGTTTTATTTCATACACTAATACACTATCCAACCTTATCACAAAGCACCACCCCTTCGCCATCATGTCTTCTGGAAACGAACCCGCGGACCCTATTGCAAAGGGAATACTCCCTACAGCCAAGCAGAGCTTGAAAGATTTGTTCATCTGGAAGCAAAGAGTTGTTGTTACCAATGATTTGGGAGAAGAGACTACAGAATGGCAAAGTCCTGAGCCACTCAAGAATCCCTTCAGTTTGATGGCGCAATTGAGCGCCCGTGATGTAAGTCCTACCTCCATCTACTTCGACGAAATATGCTAACCAGTCCCAGTGGCTTTTCTTCTCCGTAGGCTTTTTGGCCTGGACGGCAGATGCTTTTGACTTTCACGCCCTTTCCATCCAAACCACCAAGCTAGCAAAATACTACAACAAGACAAATACCGACATCACCGAAGCCATCACCCTCACTCTTCTTCTCCGTTCAGTCGGAGCCGCTGCATTTGGTTTCGCAGGTGACAAGTGGGGACGAAAATGGCCCATGGTTTTGAACATGATCATCCTTGGTCTATTGCAAATCTGTACCATTTACAGCGAGACATTCCAGCAATTCTTAGCCGTGCGAGCTCTCTTTGGTCTTTTCATGGGTGGTGTTTATGGAAATGCTGTCGCAATGGCTCTGGAGCATTGTCCTATTAATGCTAGAGGTCTCATGTCTGGTATCCTGCAGCAAGGTTACGCCTTTGGCTATGTGCTGGCCGCCTGTGCTAATCTGGGAGTTGGTGGAGAGACCAATACCTGGAAGGTGAGTTGTTCCATCCTTGGTCAAGTTTCGCAACATAACTAATATATGACAGACTGTATTCTGGATTGCTGCTGGCGCTTCCATTGCAGTCGGGCTCGTCCGTATCTGCTTTCCCGAATCTGAGGCTTTCCTTGCCAAGAAGAGAGAGAGAAGAGAAGGCACGGGTGAAGGTCACGGTGTCAATTCTTTTGCAAAGGAGACGAAAGCTATGCTTGCTAAAGAGTGGAAGATGTGTGTCTACTGTACAATTCTCATGACCTGGTTCAACTACTTCAGGTATGTACTTCCCACCACCCCGAGTCAACTCAACTAACAACCCCTCAGTCACACCTCTCAAGACTCCTACACGACCTTCATGAAAGACTCCAAGGGACTGGACAACGCCGCCGCTAGTCGAGCATCTATCTGGATGAAAGTTGGCGCATGTGTTGGTGGTACCATCATAGGATACGTCTCCCAATTTGTCGGTCGTCGCCGTGCCATCATGGGATCTGCGCTCATGGCAGCCTGCATGATCCCAGCCTGGATCATGCCAGACAAAGAAGTCCACCTCTCCGTCACCGGCTTCATCATCCAATTCTTCGTCCAAGGCGCCTGGGGTGTCATTCCCATCCATCTCAACGAGCTCTCGCCTCCCGCTTTCCGCTCCTCCTTCCCAGGTATCACATACCAAGTCGGCAACATGATTTCCTCGCCCTCGGCTCAGATCGTCAATGCTCTGTCGGAGAAGATCTTTGTCAAGGATGCCGGTGGTCCTCGTGTCCCTGCATATGGACCCGTCATGGCCGTTGCTACAGCTATTATCGCGATGGCGATTTTCTTTACTGCCGCTGTGGGACCAGAGAAGAAGGGACGCAAGTTTCAAGAGGATGTTATGGCTGAAGAGGCGGTCCATGCAAAGGATGAGGAGAGGGGAAGTGTTAGCACCGGGAGCGGAGAGAAGGCTGTGCCTACCGAGATTGAGGTCAAGGAGGTTGGCGCTGTTAAGATTGGATAGAGGACTCACGATAATGTCTGTGTGTGGAGAGTTTTGTGCGATGAAGTTGATGGATGGATATATTCAAGTGTATAAGCACTGGTTGCCTGGCCGGTCCTTTCTTAGTTGAGTTTAAAAGTTAATAGGATGTAATTGCCCATGTCCCAGTTCCTTTCGTGGTTTTCAACGCAGACTCACAGAGAGAAAGTCGCTTTGTACGGAAGAGGTATCGAGCGAGCTTGTCTTCTTTCCTTTCCCTGTACTTCGATCTGCCACTTCAACTTCCCATTCCCAATACCGCATTAATCGTAGGTTTAATACCGACTATGGGTGTGTAAGGTGGATTGGGGTAAACCCAACGATTACAGTAATTAGTTTAGAGCACCCACTCCCCTCCCATTTTTACGAGATCGTCACAGAGAACCAGCTGTGTTTCTTGAACTCGGAAAGAATTGAAAATAGGGAGAGTAAGAGCGCGGTAATGAATGGGGGAATTTCTTGATGCTGGTCTAGAATACGAATGTGATTTCACTCTCAGCTAAGTCGTGTTTAATATGGGACTCGGAGCAGTGCTCAACCAGTCGATAGATATAGATAACCCCCTAGTCCTCTTCCTTTCTCATGCCCTTAAACCGCCCACAACCCCCGTCTAGGCATTACTAGCAATAATCCCGTCTGCAATAGCGTTCACGTCTATGCCCATTGGATGTTCTTCGTCACGTGGTTCCATCTCGAAATCAAATGCTAAATATATGTTAACTTCTTTTCTTGGTATATAGTTGCTAGCGGATTATGACTTACCTCCATGTCCAGGGTTAGCATTTCTTACCCCTTTACTCTTCTCTATCAATGGTCCAATACTCTTTCGTAGCCATGCCTCGGTCGTTATACGATTCATGATCCCAAAGCAATCGAGAACAAATACTAGCATTTCCAAAACAAAACCAATCCAATTGACTACTCGTGCGGTGAGAGTTTCCAGCCAAATCCCTTTGACTTGGCAAATGGTGAGTTTAGGTTTAGAGATAATGGGGTGTGAGGTAGTGGGATTCGCTTTCGGATTTTCGTCGAAGTACTTGGTGGCGTTTATTTGCCATTCCTTCACTGCTGGGCATTCTATAACACCCCAGATATTCCCAGCTAGTCCAGCCGACACTAAGATGGTATCGGCGACAAAGAAAGGTTTAGGGAGGTTGTAGTTGTAGTATGCAGCTTCCCTTTCCCATGGGTATATAGCGTTTTTGTCGAAGTAGTCTGCGATAAACGCACGAGCTCCCGAGTACAATAGGGTTACAATAAACTAAATTTCATTAGCATCAGGCACGAAAATGTGTTCAGCTGCTTTCACAACCATTCCTCAATCCTTCTTCGATTCCATATTCCGTAGCAATCGAGAAAAAATACCAGTGCTTCAAAGAAGAAGCTGGCCCAGTTTATCACTCGCGCTATAGTGGTCTGCAACCAAATTCATTTGATTTGGGAGATGTTGAGGATAGGTTCAGCGAGAATAGGATAAAAGAGAGTCGGATTCGCTCCCGCCTCCACATCCTTTCTCCATTTTTCGAGAAGTGCCTTCCATATCTCAATAGCACTCAAGATACAAACTTCGTATCATGGAGGTGGTAGCGTATCATCGCTTGGAAGTATCACTGTGTACTGTAGTCGTCTGGTATTTCGAGCTGGATAATGGGGAAATTGGTCAAAGGGCCGTTTGTGGTGGCCACGTTCGGATGAGGTTTGGCGAGGTTCATTGAGCAAGGCCATCGTGCCGATATGAGCGTCTCCTTCATTGGTGGTTGGTCGGAAGACACGTCTCTTTCTCCGAGGTTGGAGTGCGAGTATTTCGTATTGCCAATTGGGAGATAGCTTCTTCGGCGCTATGAGTACTTGATTCTAACGTGACGATTGAAGCAGGTGGTGAAGCTGGCGAGGACTCGGCATTTGAACATTTTGTTCCTCCTCATACGCAGGTTTCTGAGGCATATTTGCTTGCTCTAGGAGCTGTTCGATTTCCTGTTGAGCTTGCGTTGTCCCTTCTATTCAATCAGCAAAACAGGAAGTAGGCAAGATGATTGCATAACTTACGAGGATCGAGAGACAGCATTTCAGTTGGAAGAAATGTCGTATGGGAGTGAATTGACCTTAAGTTGAGAAGGGATGTGCGAAGGAAGGTGTTTGAAATTTTCGAGATCGTCGGGTGTTTTTCGTTCAAGGTGAAGTTCCGGTCATCTGCTCCGTACCCCAATTCCTGGTTCGCTCCTTCCTTTGCAGCAATTGTGCGCCCCCTTGATCGATAATTGGAGCAACCTCGAGCGCTGGTCGTACCTTCAATTTTCAACTCGATATTCTGTGTCTTCGTTCACGCGCTGAACAAAATCCCACCTCTCAAACATACCAGCCTCACAACACTCAATCTCGCATGGGACTCCTGATATTCTTTTTTGCTCCGCATCCATTACCACTGTATGACAGCAGCATCTTTCGCATCAGCACTCCATTACAAAGCAACTGCATACCTTTCTCTCCCCTTGTTCCTTCTTGCGTCGATTGCGGATGTCCTCGATATTCGCTCGGGGGTTGAGTCGGGGGAAGCACTCCCTCTTTACGGTCTCGACGGTAGGTCAAACCCTTCTTGCATTGCATCATCTTCGCTCAATATTAACCCACTTCCGCTTTGAATCTCGTTGTACCATATTTTCGTACTGTCTGCTAATGAATTTTAGACTTCCGTAACCCTTCTGTACTCCGGAATTTGTGTGTACATAGCGGATCACTTCGACAAAACCTCCAAGTTCACCAGCTTCCGAGAAATATCGCCCATTCACCGATGAAGGAGACGCTCATATCGGAACTATGACTTGTGCGGACCATCCGGCCACTCTAAGCGCCAAAAGATACACTGTGTACTCCCCAACTGCCAGCACCCAGTGATGAACATTCACGACCTCAGAGTCGTTGTTGGCAGCGCACGACGACGACTTGGCCATCAAAGTCCTTGTTCAATACATAAGTCAAGATGGATCGTTCTTGTCGCTCAAACACCACCACCACCCGGCAACCCGCGAACACGTTCGAAACTTCGCTCAACTGGCGAACAACCTCACCAACTTTGGCAAGGTTGCCAACCATCCCAGCTTCGGAGAAGACCTTCAGACAAATCACAAATATCGACGATATTCAAGTCAGTCAGATAACCCGTCTTCTTGGTTCATCCGACCGAACACAACGCCAAAACATCCAATGTGTACTTCCTAATTGCCAACTATTCCAACTTCGGAGAAGACCTTCAGACGGATCACAAATATCGACGATATTGAAGAGTTCCTGCAACCGCAAGAAAGCACTGTAGCCCGAATTCATCCACGCCAATGGCAGGCAGGCATGTTTCCACCACCTATTGATTCTGACAAAAGATCTCTCGCCGATACCTTCAGCGACGACGGTGTAATCGCCAAGAACCTCACCGATATTCAAGTCGGCCAGATGACCCGTCTTCATGGTCCATCCGACCATTCTTAACGCGAAAACATCCAATGTGTACTTCCCAATTGCCAACACCAGGTAATGAAAGATCGCGACTTCAGAATTGCCGTCGGCTGCGTAATTCCAACTATTCTCAGTGGTAGCCGGGAGTGAGTGAATCAGGGTACTTGGAGAAGCGGGGCTAAGACAAATGGACATAGAAACGGTCGAGCAATGCTCTCATATCTAGGTATCAATGAACACCTTACACGGGATGATTTTTGGCCCCGGCCATGGATCTGGGCGCTAAACAAGCCTTGTTGCGTAGACTGGCACCAGAACACTCTTCTAGGGGCGTCAGAGGGGGTCCGTCACGTGAACTCCTCTCCTCTCCTCTACCAATCCACCCTCACCCACCTAAACCTAAGTCTAGCTTCACCCACAGACCTAAAAGCCCAAATCCAAATATTAGCCATGAACGCTAAGCCCTACCGGTGCGAAAAGGCTCGGCTGCGTTTCATCTCGTCTCGTCTAAACTCAATTCGAAGCAGAAATAGAATGGCAGAGAGCGGATGATGATTTGCGGAAGATGAGACCGGTACCCGTATTTTGAGATCGGATGAACCTTGGGACAATATCACCCACAAACGAATTAAGACAGGATGATGAAATTTCAGGTTTATAGATTGGAAAACTCAAGATGGAGGCTAAAAAGAAGCGGTGTATATAAAAACCTCCAAGTATAAGTAACCGGAAGAAAACTCATGGTATCGTAAACCCTCATATCCCCACCATCCAAATCTGTCACTCCACAGATAATCCAATCCAACCATCCAATCCTCACGGATACCCACATATCTAGACCACTCCAACCTCATCTAAGCAGACACAATTAAAAACCATATGAACAAGAAGGCGAAACGTGTTTAATATCCACTGTCCCACATATCATCATCTTTCCCGACCATCTCCTGAACCGGCATTCTCTTTTCTTGCTTCTTCATGGCCTTGCGCTCTTGTTTGGTCACCAAACGAGGGGTGACCGGAATCATAGGCGTCATCGGTTGGTAGAAGGGGCTATATGGTACAGCGCCTGCGGACCAGGGAGTTTTTAATCCGCTGGTTTGAGGACCGGAATTTTGAGGTACGGTGCGTTCCAAAACCGTGGTTTTGGTTTGTGGTTTAAATGATGGAGATTGAAGGGCTGGCTCAAATTGTCTGAATGGGAGAGTTCGTTGAGCTGCGCTAGGTGGATTTGAGGCTGTGGGAATTGGATGTGGCGTTTGCTTTTTGTCAAAAGAGAAATTTGGAGGTTGAGAGTTTGTAGTCGTAGTCTTGGTCGACTCCATTGTTGATCGTTGTGAAGGATACTCACGAAGTCCTGATGATCCGCCGGGTCCGTAGGCTGCTAATTGTCCTGCGATGCTGCGAGTTGGCGAGGTTGGTGACACGTTGGAACTGCTTCGAGAGTGTGTGTAGGGAACTTGGTCCGTGGGAACTGGAGGAGGGGGTTTATAGTATTTTGGAGACAGAGGTTCCATGTCTGTACCGGCATAATCCTGGGGGAAACCCCCGGTTTTAGGCGTGGGCAGAGGCGAAGAGATCTGCAATTGTCTCGACGGTTTCCTTCTTGGCGACAAGGCGGAAAGTATAGATGAAGCACGGGATTTCACGGATCTGCCATCATCAATTGTGATAGCTGAAGGTCTTCGAGATCCTCGCTGAGGTGCTGTTGAGGGTATCGATCCGGGTCTCTGCAGAGGTGTTGGAGCGGGCATTTCTTTTGGGCTCATTCCTGCCGCCTTGGCTTCCTCTTGCTCCATAACATGGGCATAAATATCCTCCAGGTCTCGGTCTGCCATTGCTCTGTCTGCTTGAACTACTCGAGTATCAACCCACGGGTCTGTGCCTGGTGGTGTAATGGGAGATAGGTTGACTTTTGGGAAAATGTATGGATTTCGCTCGTCTTTTTCGGGAGAAGGCCAGGTGAAGTTTTGATGGTGGTATCCGTTTGCGCTACTCGGTGAGACTGGTATTGGTGATGGGTCAAATTGTTTTGCGGGCACTACCATCTCAACATCCAGAGCAATGCGGGGAGCAGCTTGGATAACTCGCCGAGCCTTTCGAGCGCAAACAAGCAATATGGCTCCTACAACGGCCACTGAAAATAGATATGCGCCAACAATGCCGCCAATCTGTGCCGGAAGAAACGCTTTGTTTCTTAATGCGTGTGCTGAAAATGGGGGACCGTCTTCGGGAGAGGGAGCAGGACTCCAGTCGATGCCCAACACGTCTCTTCGTTGGATGTTCCTTGGAATGGTGGTGGCCAAAGTTGCTTCAGCAGACAGGAAAAGGCACACCTGAAGTGCTTTTATCATCGAGACATGCGCAGGCGGCATTGCTCGAGGCTATCGTGGAGGCCGAGCATCAACTCCTCGGGCAGGCTACGAAACGTTTCGTGATACAAAAGGATCGCGCAGTTGAACCTGTGAGGCCTCAAGATGGGCGGCTGTGAGTGATATGATATACCGAGCGGGGAAAGCCATCTCGCCGCCTGCATCGAGGGCCCAGCAGAGCGGAGGCGGCCATTGGAGGAGCGGGCAGGAAAAGGTTCTGTTTGGCGGGATGGCAGTGGGCTGGGGAGCAGGAATATGCATGCGAGGGGACAGGAATAGCGCCGGTAGCTGTGATGGAAGGGTTCGCAGGGCTTGTCGGCGGTGGTGGCATGGAGGCGATTGGGGGGATGCGAGGTGTGTGTGGTGACATGAACAAGATGCTGGTCGGCGGGGGTGAAGATGGGGAAGCTTTGGGTGGTGGATGGCAGACGGGGGCCAAACAGGGGGGCGGGAAGCATGCGACTTTCCCATCGCCTTGCAGCACGAATTGAAGCTTCCAGCCCTCTGGTTGGCTGTGGTGCAGTGGTTAAGCGCCAGCCAATTCATGCCTCAGGCAATATCGGGCAATATCAAGGCCCAAATAGGCTGGAGTAAGGATGACAGGCGGGAGTCAAGGCACACATTGGCTGGCTGGCAGATCTGTCCGTGCTCAAATATGGCCAAATGCCCCGCCCCCAAAAACGAATCATCTTCACCGTCACTCTTCACCTCGTCCATAAGTCACTTCTACAAGACATCACGCGCCGCTTACGAGGTCAAAGAGACTTGAACCTGGAGAGACGGCAATCAATCCATTGATGCCGAGCGCAAGTGTGAATTCTTGGACGTCATGCGCTGACTCTATTGGTGTGATGAGCTATCTCACCGTTCAAAAGCAAGTTGGGGTAACGGTGTAAGCAGGTGCTCTAACCTATTTTCAATTGGCGTTGATGTGATTGCGTTGCCGAAGCCATCATGCTACATTATCACTCCAATAAACATCGTTACCAGGCAAAAATATACTTCATGGGTTCCTGATATGGATGGGGTTCGAGAATCGGTAGCAACGAGGAGAAAGCATTTCAGCAGCTCCATTTGAGGACGAAATGAAGATTTTCATGCGGCGCATAAACACCGTTTCGACTTATTGACTCGCTGGTCTACGGCGTCAAAGCTGGCTCTTCTTTTGCCTCATTGGCCCGAAAATACTCGGTGCGGAAAGACTGGGAATTTGGATCTTCCTTTTTGTTCTTTGACCCCAATTTCCATTATTTTTATTGCTATTCAATCACGCTTGCTTTACTGCTGTCGCTCTTGTTTCCAAAATAGGCCATTCCAAGTTGTCGGGGCCATGAGGCATAGAGCTGGATGCCTCGTCGCTTAATGCAAGTGCTCCTTTTCAGCCAACTCATCCTCCGGCGCGTCATCAAACCGCACTCCATTTGATCCCCCAAATTACCAAGTGTAGACCGGTCGGGTACACAACGTCTGTTGGTATTGCGACTGCATTGATTTCCAACTACATCTGGCCTCTTAAATGTTGGGTACAATTCGCTGTAAGCACAGCCCCTGTTGCAACCATCGATTTGGATCGCAGAAGCGCCGGGTTTCATAACGGTCGCGTGACATTGTTTGAAGTTATGTTTTCTCGTTGTTATGAAAGTACCACGGAGTGGGAATAATTTCACATTCTTCAAATTGCCGCTACTCGGGAGATAACTTGGCTTAAAGGTGCCAAAGAGAAATATTTTCTCATTTTGGGGTGTACCGTATTAAGTGGTTTAGAGCGCCCCCGTCTCTCCCGTTTTTGACTTCATTGTACTAGTTCATTACAGAGAATTGAGGTTAGTGGGAGAGTCTCTCCCCGTGAACGAGCCTATCCCGTTTTTGAAGCTTCTGTCATTTTAACCTCTATTCTCTCAGATATCCTGGCAGAAGGAGATCGAAAATAGAAGAGGGGGGACGCTCTAAACCAATTAGTGCGGTAAATTAAATAATCACTGTAAATAGGTCTTCATTTTATGCGCTACAAATACCATCTCACCCAACGAGAAGACTTCTCTTTCGGTTTCTTCTCCTTATTCCTCTCTCTCTCTCTCAAAAACTCCTCCCACTCAAAATAAAACTTCATATCAAGCAATTCCGTCTCGGAAAAAATCTTGGTCTCGATTTGCTCCTCGCCAGGGTTCTCGCGTGTGTAAGGTTTCTGGCCAGTGCTTTTCCAGTGTTGATGATATCTCTCCATCTGTCATGCACCATTTTTATCAGTACCCCGCGTCTAAACCTAATTCATAGGGGTTGGAATGTCGGACAAAAACTCACCATCATTCCCTTCTTCTCATCAATCGCATGATGCGCTATATTCGTCAAGTTGAAATCGCGATTCAACTTCTTAACAGCGTGGCGCGATCCCACCAAAAACATGATAAATCCAACTGCGATTAAGAGCAGTACACCGTGCAATAAAGTCAAGAAAAGTATTGTTGAGAGATCGGTCTTTAAGACCTGGTTTGAGCCTGGTGCGCAGATCTCTGGATGCGTTGTATTTGCGGGGGTGGTGAGGTTCGACATGATTGCGATGCTTGGTCCGTCGGACACGAGTTCGGAAAGTTAAGTGAGGTTTTGAAGTGATGGATAGCGATGCTGATATACACTTCTTCAAAGATGGAAAGAAATCGAGAATATGAACCGTTGTAAAAAAACGGGATTTCGAATCGCAAATGCAATCAAGTGAACATTGGCAGTCTTTGGCTCCTCTCCCCTTTTATACCTGTGGTCTATAGTTGGTTCTTAGCGTAGCGTATTACTTGAAGATGGCGCCGGCAGCTAATATCACAACAGCAATGACGGTGAGAACTATCATTACAACCGCGGTACTTACAGCAGGCGCTACACTAATATAGATGCCATACACAAAAACTTTCCACAATCAAACTCTCCGCCTTGAAAGTCTACTCTCCTCGCGCCGATGATTCTGGCGCCATTACATTACGAAAACATTCTCAGTAACATTGCGACAATTCACAGGCAATAAGTTGTCTCAAAAGAAGACTTCTAATTTTCTCCCAGGGGCCAATTCAAGAATTCCAAGCCATGTCGAACTCAACCCTTCCGACCGGCCTACTACCAAACCCAATGACCTCAAAAATGAACTACGCGGCACCAATAAGTGTTTCTATACTCCTCTCACTGGTCTTCGCCGCAGTCGTTGGTATAGTTGCGCAGGAATGGGGAAGCAAGCGTACTCGACGAGGCATCTTTCACCAATTCAACCTGAGCTACATAGACGACGACAAAAAAACAGACATGGTAAGTCCGTCCAATTTCACACCGATTTTCGTTTTGACATCATCATAGTACAAGCGATTTAGACACTACCATGGGCCCACACCTTCGAACAAAGGAGGGCAAACCGGTTGCGAAGGAGATTTACTCGGACGAGGAATTGGAGGAATGCAAGTTCTATGGCTTGTGGGATCAGTTCTTGAGATGGCGCGAGAATAATAAGGCGGTGCCTCCGGCGTTTAAACCCATTCTGGGTTATCGAGAGAATTTCTTTCGAACGCCGGAGTAGTTTCATGCCCAGCTAGCGCCTATAAAGACTACTCTAATTGGATTTGTTTTACCTTGCGATATTGGTGAATGCTAGTATTTTTGGGATGCCGTATGTGCTAGTAGATTGTATCTGCTCATAGCGCTTGCTATGTCTTGATATAGTATAGCATTGGGAGTTGTTAGGAGGCCTAGCTTTAACATCTCCATTTCAGTCTCTCTCTTCTCTATCATACACTCGCGACACATCCCTTTTAATATCTCGTCTAATCTACCCTCAGTATCCAAATCACCCTTGGGATGTCAGAGAGAAAATCGAATATAACTCAGCCCACAATCGGTATACATGTATGTAAATTCTGCCTATAAGTGGAAAACCATCGAACTTATGAGTTCTCTCACCCGTTTTAACCTCATTGTGTCAGATTACTGTATTAAAGAGAATGAAAGTCAAAATCGAGAGAGGCGAGGCGCTTTGAACTGATTAATACTGTATTAAGTAACAACCCTCCCAATAACAACTCAAAATGTTTAAACAGAAATTGAGACAAATGAAATCCTAGGTAAACGGCGATCGATTCGAAATTCAAATTCTCCCGAACCAGCGGATTCCTCAGTCTCCTTCTGCTTATCGTAGCAATCGTAAGTATCGGCTGAGAAGTGATTGCTTTGGCCCTTGGGAGGAGAGCCGACACCAAATTCTGGCTTGTTGTACTTATTGATGTCGTTGGTGGGGTGACCAAAACTTGTGCGACGATTCACTGAACTCTCATCAACGAACGTAAACCCTCTAAATCTGGCCTCCATGCCCAATGAAATGGGTGTTGCGTGTCCGAGTCTATTTGAGGAGGTCGCATTATCAGAAACTTTGATCTCAGAGTCGGAATTCCTTGGTTTCGGCGGTGGTGGCATGATTGACCTCGCAGGCATATATGGTGGCATGATTGACCTCGTAGACATGGCAGTCCAATCGACATCAGAAAAGAAGAGGTCTCCTTTCAAGTCGGTGGATCCAAGACGATACATCGGATTTCGATGCAGAAGACCCATTATCAAGTTGCGTCCACTGGCGATTATAGTATTAGGTGGAAGTTCGACATTCTTACCAGTGATGTTCTGGATCATTTGCTTAGCGTCGGCGTCATAGAAAGGCTTCCAGCCATAAAACATCTCAAACATAAGGAGACCAAAAGACCAATAGTCTCCTTTCTTCGTGAAGTCAGTCTTTCCCAAAATAACCTCTGGTGCAATGTATTGAAGTCCGTCGCAGTCTTCGGGCTTTTTAGAGTCTGGAAAGATTGGCAATAGACCGAAGTTTGAAATAGCAACGTGTCCATTGTAATCCAAAACCAGATGTTCGTGCCCCAAAGTGCCACATATGATATCGTGTGAGTGCAAAAATTGGAGACCTAAAAGGACTTCCGCAGAGTAGAATTTGGCGCACATCTCAGAGGGTCGCCTTTCCTTTCGCAAATGTAAAAACAGCTCTCCACCTGCCCTGAAGTCCACGAAAATATATCGATACACATTAGACTGAAACGAGAATTTTGGTTGATTGACGAAGGGTGAGTACGCGTCTAAGATTGTGTAAGGGCGGCGTAGTTTCTTCTTGGTATTCAAAGACTCTGCGTCCGAGCGCTTGCCATCAATCACAGTCTCCTTCGTCATAGCTTTCATTGCGTATATTGCACCTGTATTGTCTTTATTCCGAACTTTGTAAAGGTAAGATTGCCCATGACAACCGTAGCTAATGAGCTCGAGAATTTTGAAGCTTTCCGGGTCGTAAGCCTTTTTCGGCAAGCTCCTGAAGTTCGACAAAATGCATATTTCACCCCGTATCAAGCCTTGACTTTTCTTGTCGAGTGACTGAAATGGCTGGAGGGGCTGGAGGGGCAGCCACTGCTGAAAAGGTTGAGCTTCTGCCTCGAGGTTCAGGGGAAAACGAACGTGCCCTAAGATCGTAGATTGGTCCAGGTTGTCATAAAGATAAAGTTCGACCTCATGGTTTCTTGCGAAGACGTCGCTAATGTTTTATATTAGGATCACGTAACCAAGAAATCAATTTCAGCCCAACTTACAATTTAGCACTTAGTTTCCGGATCGGACTGGTGTAAGAATTTCGCCTGCTTACTGTACTCGGATCTGTATCGGGCTCTTCTATGCTGAGTCTTCTACTGCCTCGTCGAGCTCCAGGTCGTACCGTCGGACTTCTTTCGCGATGTCGAATAATCATCGCACCCATTGCAGGCTCTTCTCCTGAGCCCTCGCCTCGATTGTCCTCCGGATCATATAGTGGCTGTCGTGATATGTATTCCGCTCCTTGGTATCGCCAGATTACACAGACATTGTTGTCAATTTCGAAAGACAACTCTTTCCCACTTAAAAGAGTTACAGATAGCTCACCGATCTTCTCGAAGCCATGTATTACATCGACTTTTCTTCTCGAAGCTTGGTCTGCTTCATTTAGCGTATAAGTTAGTGATTTGCCGGGGGGGAGATCTGACTCCGATTTCTGCTCCTCTAATTGAAGATGTAACTGAGTTGCTTCATCGGATCTGCCTTGCTTGTAGTAAATGGCCAACAGATTCTGCATTGTCCCAACAATATCGGGACAATGTGGCTTTCCCTGTTCATCTAGAGCTTTCTTGTAAAACTTCTCGGCTTCCGTATATTTACCTTGTTTGAAGTAAGCGTTGCCGAGATTCTTAAGTGTCGCTAATGTTTCGGGGTGTTCTGAACCAAGGACTGTTGTCTTTCCTTCGAGCACTTCTGTGAACAGTTCTTCTGCTACGTGGAATTGTTCCTTTCGGAAATGTACAATTCCCAGATTCTCGAGTGTGTTCAGAGTGTCCGGATGACTGGCTCCTTTTCCTTTGAGATTCCCCGCTAGAGCTCGTCTGAATAATCCATCGGCTATATCATATGACCCCGATTTTGATTGCAGACTTGCCAGGTTTTCTACGGTCCGCAAAGTGTCCGGGTGGTCAAATCCCAATAGCCGCTCATTGCTCTTTAGGGCACGTTCATAAAGCGGTTGGGCATCTTTGTACTGAGACTGGTCGCTGTAAACATTTGCAAGGTTCTGCATCGCCCGTAATGTGTCGGGGTGCTCTGGCCCTAGCTTCCCCTCATGTCCTTGAAGGGACTGCTCAAACAATTGTTGCGCTTCAATGAAATGTCCTTGGAGCCGGTAAATATCTGCCATATTCTCCATGGCTCCCAAAGTATCCAAATGTACTAACCCTAACTGCTCTTGTCTGCATTTCAGTATGAGTTGGTAGTGCTGTTTGGCATCGTCATACCGACCTTTCTTACGATAGAGATTCGCAAGATTTTGTGCTACTCCAAGGGCTTCCAAACTTTTCTTGCCCATCTGTCTTTTAATGCCTTTTAGTGCCCTACGAAACAACTGTTCAGCCTCTACATATCTCCCCTGCTCGCTGTAGACATTTGCCAGATTCTGCGAAGCGCGAAGCGTTTCTGTTTTTTCGGCTCCAAGTTCTCTTTCCTTGCCAACTAATACTCGCAAGAAATGTCGCTCTGCTTCGTCGAGATTTCCTTGCTTGCGAGATATGATCGCTAGGCTTTCAACTGCACTCAAGAGAGATGGATGATCTTTCGCCAGTGATTTCTCCTGAAATGCAAGCGCTCGTCTTAGTAACCCTTCGGCATCCTGGTATCGACCTTGCTTACGATAAAAACGTGCGAAAGTACACAGATACTCTGGCATGGATTGAAGTCGGGATTCTGAGGAGCCTTTGGCTAGGTGTCTATCATGGGAAATACAGGAATCGATGTGTAGAGAGGTTTCCTGATTGGCTTCCAGTGAACGTACTTCATAATCGGATTCGTCCAGGTAAATTGTCAGGGCGCAAGCCATCTCCTCGAATTTCTTTTGCTGATATTTCCTCTCTTTCCGATTTATCACCCAATCGCGAACAATGGGATGAATTGAGAAGCTCTGCTGGTTTGCTTCTTGGCTTGGTAGCTGTATGAGAGAAAGCTTGTAAAGTTCGGCGATGATATCTCCAAAACTGTAGCTATCCCATTCGCCATCGGTGAGGCAGAGTTTCATCCATCCAGGGTTTGCTGTACCGCAACAAGCGCGGAAATATCGTTCAGAAATTGTCTTGCAATCAAAAAATGCAGCAAAAGTCAGAAACGCTTCTTTCCACGCTTTTGTCTCTGTATTCCCTTTGATCAAGCCAAAGGATAATTCCCACGTAGTGAAGACACATAGAGGACCGGCTTCATCGCGGTATTCCCAATCATCCGGCACTTCTCGGAATAGTATTTCTTTTCGCTTCTCGTAGTGAGCCATGAACTCCTCCAATGGTAGCTTCCGTGCTCGAATGTAGGAGCCAGCTTGATCAAGTGCTAAAGCAAGATGCCCCAGAACCACGGCTATAGCGTTTGCATCGAGTTCCTCTCGTCCATCTTTCGGTGGCCTTTGCAGTAGTACCTGAACGCTTTCTTCTTGTGTTAAGTCTGAGATTTGTATTCGCTGCCCTCCTAGACTGTCCAATCCTGACTGTCTAGTTGTGAAGAGAATATGCCCCGTTTTCCCAGCAGGGATATACTCTTTGATTGAATTTTCCTGAAATATCTTAGGGTTATCGTAGTTATCGAATACCATGAGCCATCTTCGCGGCCAATATCGTAAGTTGTCATGGACGACAGAAATAGTGGTTTGGATATCGCCGCTAGCAATATGGTCTTTTATCACCATCGGTGCAATTATGTTGTAGCTCTGTTGGACGGAGTTCGGCGAAGATGCGTCGATCCAAAAAGTGGCCAAGAATCCATTCTCTTCTGCTTCGCGACAGCATTGAATTGCCAGCTGGGTCTTTCCAGAGCCACCAATACCATACAAAACTTGTATACGCTCAGGATTATCACTTAGGAGCCAAGAACTCAGCTGAGCTTGCAAGTGAGTACGGCGCACAAAGTTGCCCGTGGTGCTACGGCGAGTGTTACTACAAAAGGATTGCACAAATGATTGACTTGAAATATCGACTCCATGATCTGAACGTCCTGCCGGTGATGAGACAATTTCCACTAACCCCGCCGTTAGTTTCAAATCCACGCTCCGATTTTGCGGCGACACTGAACTCACGGCTCTTAGTAATATTTTCCACCACGCTTTCCTCCATTTTGCGTTGATTCTGTATTTCTCCTAAATTCGGTGCTGGAACACTAGCAGGGCCTGGAAGCTTGATATTCGAAGACGATATTTCCTTGACCCATCTGCAAAGTTCACCAGCAACAGCAAAGAACCCAGGGTCATCGTCCTTGACAAACATGGTCATATCTTTGTGGTTTGCATGTATTCCTATGTGAGTATAGCCAGGTATTACCGCCGATTGAAAGGGAATAACCTGGGCGATACCATTAGAAAACAACAACAAAATCAACGTGGATGTGGCAGTAACTTACGTGCCCAACGACGGGTGAAGGCAACTCTTCGTAGAAGCATGTGATGTTCACTGAGCGGGGGCTGTCTCGATTCCGAGCCAAAAGTATGGTGTGAAAGTTATTTTGGATTCGCGAAAGAATTTCGGAATCGCTTTGGAGGACTCCAAGGAGATGGGCGTTCGTTTGTTTGAGAATTCCTATATACTTGGCGATTGCCTTTGCCCACTGAGTAAGCCCAGCGCCGTTCTGCGGAGTACCAAGAAATGTGATGCCGTATGTTGACGAAAACACACTCTGAAGGTGCTTCTCTGGTCGTTGTGACGAAGTTACCAAGGCCTACGATAAAAATAAGACATGGTTAAAACCTAGGCAAATCGAGGGACTTACATCTTCGCAGACAAGTCCTCCTAGGCTATGGCAAACAAAAATGATAGGTCGCCCGTTCTATTTTATTTTAGCTCTGAAATCTTTAAGGGCTCGTAGGACGAACCGTGCCGTCATTCTCTCTGTAGGTCGCAATGGCCGTAATCAGGTTCATCGAATGATTACCTATCCAGTTTTTTGAGACCATACCACGCAATTCCGTCACATAGGCATCATAACCAAAGGTAAGGATCCGAGTGTTGGGAATTTTTGAAGGCAACAATGTTTGGGGCCATGGATCCCGTGCGCCCTTGACCTTCCATGACTTCTCGCGATCTCCAGTTAGACCATGAATAAAGATGATACTAAATAAGGAATAAGTTTTTAGCGAAATACGGGTATCATTTCGAAACCTGACATTGTACTGACTCTGCTACGCAATTCGCGCCGTCGTGGAGGAGCTTGAGTCCAGAAGGGAAGATCTTGCGACCCGCGGAATCCTTGTTACTCCATCGAAGCCACTTCGGCGCCATGACTATTAAACTTGGAAAAGGAACAGTTGCTCAGAATTCAATCCGGCCGGAATCAAGGGTTTTGTTTGTCGCCACAGTGCTGACCACCGAGGCTGAGATGGGGTGTTGGCAGATGTCGGAGCCTATGCAAGCTTACATAATTCGGCATACCTACAGTAGGTACATAAGCTGGTTATCTCCGAATCGCATTGAATCTAAACTACGGTATTAATTAGTATACAAACCCCCCTCCCCACTTTCTCTCGTTTTGATCTTGATTCTCTGTGAGGGTTTGGCATACTGTAATAGAAGTCAAAATGAATGAGGCCCTAAAAACGGGAGAGACTCTCCCGCTCGGCCTTAATTCTCTGTAATACCGTATTAATTGGGTTGCGGCCCCCGGGGCTACCTCCTAATCGGGTAGTTTGAAGTTCCCGTGGGACCTGGCGCTATAAAAAGGGCAGGAGTTATATTTGAGCTTAGGTTTATTCGATTTGTACCCAATTCCTCAAAATTTACTCCTAAAAAATCACTTACCCTGTTACCCCTTTATTAGTATTAATAGTCCAATTTTGAGGGCTATTAGAACCAAGAGTAATAGACAGTACTAACCCTAGCAAATCGGGATATAGCCCCGGGGGCCGCAAACCAATTAATACGATAACCTAAAACAATTAACCTTCTAACGGGCGAGAACGGCGGGTCTTGTATTTAAATTAATGCGGTACACTCAATTCTTCAAGATGAAAACAAAAGCCTACCAAAAGCAGACTTACGGATCTTGGAAGATAGGCTGTCAGGCTGAAAGGCAAAGATGGAGCAAGTATCCCATGTATGCTCTAGATCTTCACCGACCTTTCTGCGTGGATTGAAGCCATGTACAGCAATAATACTATGATGTGTTAGCGAACTACTATGCTCGCCTTGCTCGTTCAGAGTACCGACTCGATTTCTCCTCAGTGACGCGCTTTCGTCCTTCGAATCTGGGTAGAGCTGTCTATAAGTGAGAGCTAGCCCTCATAACACCAGATAACTCACAATTCCGCAGCTAAATTTGTTTACCACAGCTTTGCATAGAAATCGCGACTGAAAATAGGAAGCAATAAGGGATAACGCCTCACCGCCACACCTTCACCCAAATGACGCTGATTCCAAACAAGCTTGCAAAGATAACCTCAACTCTTTGAAGAAGTGCTATGTTGCGCTGTCTCAATGTGCCAAATATGTCAGAGGGAATACTGGTAGAGATAAATCGCGAGTGCATTATCAAAAACATATAAAAGAAATTTAGCAAAGTTCAAAACACCTCCCCACTCCTTCCAAACCAGACTCCACACTCGCAGCAGCAAATAAAAAGCAACAAACAGATATCAACCAACATGCCCGTTCCCAGACAGAGAAAACCATCAACCGATCTTCGACCGCATGAATCAGTTTACAGCCCCACCCATTCTCTCCCGTTGTGCCAGAAATCGAGGTCAAATGGCTCTTATATCCGGGCACAATGAAGGGAAGAGAGGGGGTGGTTTGTAAAGGAAGCAATACTGTACCGGTGACACGATACACAGCCTGCACTGGTAGGCCTGAATTCAAATCCCTTATATTCTTACATATCTACATACAATACACCAAATACCTCTAAAAGATTCCAATCTCAAAATGTTCATCTACCACATCTCCCAAATATTCGGCGGCAACACACCCCTCATAACAGCCCAATGCCCAAGCGCACTCTGCTCCTGCCACGACCTAAACCCATCCGTCATATTCTGAGTCAACAACGTCATATCGCCCTCCTTCGCCTCCGCAAACTCATCATCCAGCACCTCATGTTGAGGAACCAAGAACACTCTTCGTGCTCTACTATTCAGATAGTCTGAGTCAACTGGAGAGTTGAAAGAGATTCCTGAAGAGACGGGAGTTTTGGTGCAGAAGATGACCATGTTGGTGAAATCACGACCGTCGGATGAGACTTTGGAGTCGGAAGGGCGAGCGGATTCGCGGAATATGCGGCACGTGGGGAAGACGGTGCGGATTGTGGTGGTTATTATGAGGGATGGGGGAAGTGTGAGGTCACCGGCGTAGTTCTGTGTGGCAAGGAATGTTAGTGAGTTATGTTGGAAAAGGGGAAGATTCAGGGAGTGACATACGATGGCGATGGCACCCCATGGCTCAAGCATCTCATACAAGTCCTGGATAAATTCTAGAGTGAATAGATCGACTGGTTCGGCGCCACCAGTGAACACGTCGTGGACAATGTAGTCGTACTTCTTGCCTTCTCTGGCCGTTCTGTGGGCAAAAGCTACGGCATCTTCAATTACGGGTGTGTGGTTTGGAGGCAGGGCGAAGTATTTCAGTGCAAAGTCATGCACCGTTGGGTCTATTTCTACGATGGTAGTATCGATTCCATGAGCGATGAATGCTGCTGGCGTAGTACCAATTCCCAGGCCACTTTTATGTGTTAGTGAGAGATTCAAGGGATGTGAATAAGGATCAGGTGAAGAGAAGATAAAAATGGGAAGGCAAAAGCGGATCAAACTCACATGACCAGAGCACTCTTCTGCCCCTCGGGAACGGTCTCCTCGACCTTCACCAATCTCACAGCTTCCAACATGACAAACACTCCATAGATAGGCTCCCTGACTCCCCCAGAATTAGGGCGAGACATCCATTCTCCACCCAAAAGACTATGATCGCATCTCATAACTTTAAATTGGTTCTCAGCGCTCTCAATGATAGAGATATAACCTGTGAGGGATTCATGTCGATCAATGAGCGACCACCCCGTTTTTTGCATTGCCGTATTGAGCGAAGCGGTGGAGTATGGCGTAGAAAAATGAGTATTGAAAATCGCAGTGTGAAGAATTGCTGGGATAGCATACAATGCCAACTTCGAAGGCGTGAAAATGGTGTACAGTGTCGTAAGAAGCAAGGACAGACCAACACGTGTCTGAACAATCGTGGCTCCGATCGTAGAGTTAAGATAGTTCCCTGAGAAGTACTCCACGGTCTTAAAAAGAGCATAAGAAACAACCCCAGGCGTCGAATTCGCCAACCACTGTAAACGCCCCGGACTCATCTCCAAATCATCCAATACCGTCGCTGTGCATGACACTGAAAGCACCAATAGCGGGAAGAAAGTAAGAGTTTCAACAATAATAGGTCCATAAACAGCCCCCAAGAGGCCGCTAACGTTGAATATGAAATATTGCACGACGGGAATATAAGCTGCGATGATAGGCAAAAGCTTCACCGGTTTGACCGGCAATCGGCGCTTTATGAACAGACTACAACTCCAGCCCAAAAAACATGCAGTCATAACACCTTTTGAATGCCATCTCCCGCTAGGAATCGATCCGTAAACAGGCGAGAGGTTGAGCAGCGAAATATTGGAATAGATGGCGGCCAGCGATAATAATGTGGCGCTTTGAATCAAAACCCAGGCTTGCTCTTTTGCCCATTTCCCCCATGTCTCCTCTTGAGCCTTTGATCTTAAAGCTTTAAGCTCCTTTTCAAAATTTTCCTGCGTAAGTAATGGGTCTGTTGTCTGGGGTATCGGGATTCCTTTGGTCGAGCCTGACGGTTTTTTGGGCGTTGCTGCCGAGCGCGCCATGGTGTTTGGCCTCGAGGGCAAAAAAAAAAGCGGAGCTGCGGTGACTCTGAATGTGAAAGATATTAAGGAATTAAGCGATTGTTTCGAATTCAATTGAGTTCTGGATCATCGATATCCCATCGTCAGTACATGTTTTGTGAAGCTCGAATCTTTTGGAAACGTTGCGATATTCCAGGAACAGGCCATTGCGCTGAGCCTGAAACGCTGATGCCAGCTCCTGGCGTAGCGGAAGTGGGGCGACGATCCAAACAGATCACGGTCACGTGTAAGGCACTGAATAACCTTGCCCTGAATAACCTTACCCCCTGGTAGCGAATCGAGTCACCTCCAGAGGAAAAAAATGACGCCACAAAACATTTTATTCACTTTTCCGTCTTACGATTTGTGTATCTAAGAGATATGTTATCAGTAACACAAACGATGACTTTAAGTGCTGTGTGGTGAAGTGCAATGATACGGACGGAAACTTTGACTATAAGTATTGCAAAAGCAAGAATAATTTTTATTTGATATTGGTCGCTAGCTAAGTACACTAAAAACGGATAACCTGAGATGTTATACAGGATGCTAAATTGCACACGATGTTAGTTACTGCCATACCCAAGAGGTAGTTCCGAGCTTCAAGGGATACGAGGGTGGAAAAGACAATTTAGGATGTGCATCGAGAACCAAACTTACCCATCGTTGCCCTGCGGACGGGAGCCCAACATGAAAACTCCCGACCCCCTAAGAATTGAATTTCAGGCAGCTCAAATCTTCTCTCCTTCCAAAATTGGCTTCGCTTCGTCGCTCTTCCACCAACCAGATTCACCTCCAGGGAAGCTATATTGCTCCATGCTCACAGCTTTCATCTCGACACTGTATCCTGGGTCCATAGGAGTCTGGTAATATCCGTCTTTGATGACAGAAGGGTGTTCAAAATGTTCGTGCAGATGGTCGACATACTCTAAAACACTCAACTTTCCGCTAACAACGACGTAGTCGATTGTGCTGAGATGCTGGGTGTATTCAGGAAGTCCAACACCACCGCTGTGAGGGACGATTGGGACACCGTACTTCTTGGCCATCAACAGAACGGCCAAAACCTCGTTCACACCACCCATGCGGCAAGCATCGATTTGGCAAACGTCGATGGCACCGCTGGCGAGGAGTTGCTTGAAAATGACACGATTTTGGCACATTTCTCCGGTGGCGACTCCGATTCCGTGTGGTCGAAGAGCATCGCGGATTGCTTTGTGTCCAAGGATATCATCTGGAGAGGTAGGCTCCTCAATGAACCATGGTTTGAACTCTTTGAGGTGCCCCATGTACTCAATTGCCTCTGGGACGGACCAAACCTGAAATGGCTTAATATTATTGCAACAAATTAGGAAAAAGACAGCTTACCTGGTTTGCGTCAACCATCAGAATATTACCCTTGTCGTATCCAATAACATCTCTTGCGATGGTCAAACGCCTACGGTCAGCTTCGACCGAGGTTCCAACCTTCAGCTTGAAATGCCTATACCCCTTCGACAAAGTCTCTTCAAGTAGACCCTTCATCTTGTCTTCTCCGTATCCGAGCCATCCCGCAGATGTTGTGTAGGCTGGAACTGCCTTGCTGTTCAACGCATCTTGGATTCTCGCCTCCTTGCCAGCTTCCTCACCCTTCAACATGGCGATTGCCTCTTCGGGTGTAATGGCATCTGTGATGTATCTGAAGTCAATACATTTGACGAACTCCTCGGGTGACATGTCAGCCACAATCCTCCAGACCGGCTTGTTCAATGTCTTGGCCCAAAGATCCCAGATTGCATTGACCACAGCGCCCAAGGCCAAATGGATAACTCCTTTCTCCGGTCCAATCCAGCGCAATTGTGAATCGGAGACGAGGTATCGCCAGGTTTGGCCCCAATTCGCGACCAGGGAGGAAAGGGTTCTGCCCTTGATACGGTCCGCAACGTTGTCAATGGCCTTGCAGACAATGTCGTTACCACGGCCGATTGTAAAGGTCTGAATTGGATCCATTCATCAGCAGAGATTCGCCAGGAGAAGATGGGGGAAACAAAGCTTACCATGCCATGGCCTGAGAATTGTGAATCCGTCTTCAGGATGCAATAGGCAGCGGAGTAATCTCCAGCAGCATTCATGGCGTCCGAACCAGTCTTGTCAAGGGATGTTGGGAATCGCACATCGCGAGTATCCCATCCTGTGATAGTAACTTCTGCCATTGTGAGCTACAAACTTGGAGGATTGATGGCGGGGTAATTGTGAGAAATGCCTAGATCTTTGGTTATTTGATCTCAACGAAAATAGCAAAAACGAGGCAAGGACGAAGCAGAACAGCTTTAAGTCAACTTGGTGGAAGAATAAAAACAATAAGAAAAGAAACGGAGAATATATAAGTAAATATATTCTCCGTCAAGGAATTCCCCATGATCGCTACTTGGGGGCAATGAAGCGCCGACACTGGTGGGGCAAATAGAGGGGGAATTTTGGCGACGTTGATTGATGGAGAAATTGCATGGCAATCTGACTCGAAACCTTTTCACTAACGCCATCGTGCAACATCAATCAGCCACAAGAAGAAGAAAACGAGGAGGCATAAATTGCAATTGTGCGACGTCGAGATGACAAGATTGCTGCGATGCTCGGATTTGGATAAAATGTTGCATTCTGGTTGCGAGAAAGGAGCGGTCTGCAAGTCCCGAGGTCGCGAAAGTTGGCTCATGATGCCCCGAGAAAGTGGGTCCGTCCATACGACACGACTCGCTTCTTGGCTCAGCCTCCCGGCCAACTTCACAACTTCTCTCCCCTCGTTCCCCTCCTCTTCCTCTCTGGGTATCGTGACCAACTTCCACGACCAACCAGCATAGTTGCTGAGGGCTTGTATGCAAGTAATACAGCTTGGGAAGCGATTTGCCTCCACGAATCGTCTTTTGAGCTCGTAAACAGCTCGCCCAAAAAGAAGGTGACCAATAGCGGTATAAAATGGCTCAGCTTTCCTGCGAGAGGTCCATCAGCAAGGCTGTGTCTGCATTATTGAATTCCTGGGCCCCCAAAATAGCTTTCCACGATGGTACTTGCTCAATAAAGTGAAGATCAACGGTGTAGTACCTTTGAATCGTCAGTTTAGGAAAGTTGTGTCCGAGAAAATCAATTTTTTGGTTGGGGTCCATACCATTATCAAGGAAAATTATCATTTTTGATATTGGGTTAGTGGTTGTGAGTGATGACTTTGTAGTCAAGTTGACAACTATATCTACCATGGAGCCGGCAATGACTCTAGGCTGATCAAAAGCATCATCTCATTCCCGCTCTTCTCTTCTTGTCCTCTTTTACTTTGCATAATGTCTAATTTGGACGTCCTCGCTGCTGTGACTGCTGTCATATCCTCGTACAATAGCTCTGCGATTGTGTTTCAACACTGGGTGGAGAAGACAAGAGAACGACTCCAAAGCGAGTACAATCAACAGCTTGATGATTCCCTACTTGCAGGAGGCACCGATATTCAAGCCGAGTATGACTACCAGGTTGCGAGATTGGGCGCGAGGTTCTCTTCAGGCGATGGTAGGCTATTGTCTTGCTCTGTTCATCAATTTCACAGCACGACTAACGCTGCCAATAGCCACATCTAGCCAGCAGTTGTCGCAGTGTCTTCTACAAATCCAGCATGTCAACTCGTTGCTTGCATCGGAGTCAACCATCCCCGACTACACGACCATGCCGAGTTATTCCTACATACTTTCCGTATCCGAAAACACAAGAATTGCTGTGATCAGCATCCTGAGAGAGCAATACGAACGAATGGCATATGAAGGGCCGGTACCTCAATCGTTTGTCTCTCCACATCACCGCAGTCAGATCAGAGGGTCCGTGGCCTCGGAATCGCAAAGGGATGTTGTACGGCGGGGAACGTATTCATCATATGACTACGAAAATACGTCTGGCTATCAATATTACCAATGTAGGTAGATCCTCACTGCTTCTTACAATGCTCTTTGCTGATTGCGACCTAGCATATTGAAGTCTAGGGTTGAGCCACTTCACTAAGGCTGGCCCTCTATACCCGCTCTACGTTTGCCAAAACATCAACCATCATTGCTAGCATATCTCGTCGGTAGATTTTGGTCCTTCGTCTCTGTATATATCTGGGATATTCTATAATCATAATCGCATAATCAAATAATGTTCTATCAATTCATCAACGTTCAAATTCTTCTTCAATCAAACATCACGCTGGTGACGCCCGCCTGATCTGCAGCGTTTGTCAACCGTATATTGCTTCTGCCATATTTTCCCCGGGTGTTTGAACCCCATGGATACGTAAAGAAATGGGATGTGGAGGATACCTCAACATCTACACTTTGATAGGAAGGGCTGAATTGGGGGTCTGTTCAGAATTACGAAAGCGCATTCATTCGTTGAGCGCCATTCTTTCATCCTCTTTTTTTATCTCAATTCACTTCTAATGATTTGGAACAATGAGGTTTAGAACGGGAGAGATCCTGAAAAAGGGAGTCCCTCTCTCATTCTAACCTTAATCTATTTGAGGTCCTGGCACAATGAGGTCAAAACAGGGAATGGCGGCACTCTAAACCAAGTACTACGATACGCTCTTGTCCCAGAATCAATAGTGACACTTCTGGATCCCAGCAGACAATCAATATAGATGCCTGAGGAAAAACATGTCTCTTTTCTGGGTGGAAGGAAAAGTAGCAGAGCTCCGTAATCGGGGACCGGGAATCAAATTTCCTGGGATCACAGAGCCCAAGACGATCGATTAGTCAATATTGTTTCTTTGATTTCCAAAGCTTGGCATTGAGATACATCCGACTTGCAGTGCAATATCAACGAGCTTGACGATTGAGTGTTTAATTTCCTTTCGTCCAAATAAGGAGATGGTGCGCTCATCGTTGGGTGTGTGTGGACCCAATGTATAGCCCCTCAATGGGGCGAAGCCTGTCTTGTGAGGCCACAACCATCCAACCATCTATCAAGCCGAAAAATATGAGGCATGTGAGTTGTACAATTCGAGTTTGTAAGCTTACCAGAAAAACCGATTACTGGATAGACTATCGAATTGCAACCTCACTCGATATGGAGAGGTCGAGTGAAGGCGTGCTGATATCTATTACTTTCATTTCCCTGTCTATAGTTGCACTTAGTACCAACAATAATTACTGTATACTCTGCATTGGGCGATTTCTGAAGCACACTGCCAGCTTATCAGGGTTGATACTGTTCTCCTCGATATCGGAGCCAACAGAACAGAAGGCCCCCCCTATTTGGGCACTATCGAAACACAACATACGATCCTACAGAACCGGCCACGGCACATTTTCCCCTGTGAAAGTCGCAGCTGCATAACCTTATTCTTAGTTTCATCCACTGTCAAAACCAGCTTGGTCTGGAAATCGAATTAGCCTACCGCATTGATTGGTTCACAGCATCACCCTTTCTCTCCCGGTTTGACTTCAATTCTCTCAGATGGTCATGCAGAACGATGCGTTCGTAATCGGGGGAGGTGGGGGGTGCTGTAGACTAATTGATGGGGTAGACATGTAAACACGGGGGAGTAAATTGAGTAATTATCAAGCAAAGATTCGTCATGATAAATAGGACTAATCTCCAAGCCACAAAAGTTCTCAGCATATTCTTAGCATTGCCTAGCTAGCGATCGTTGCTCCCACGTGGCCACGCGGTGAGCCATCTCAGAAATATCGCCAAGTCCTATTCTCGCTAGGTTACCCGGTTCAGGGGTCCCCCGAAAAATCAACCGAGGATTTCCGTCACATTTAGGTTATTCTATCCATCCTATGGGTAACAAGGGTGATTTCGAGTAGTGCAGTCTTGGGTTGTAGTAATAGATTAAGTCTAAGGAGTGAAGACTTAATGAGGAAAGAGTGAGGTTATCCCCTCTTCGCACAGGCATTAAACGTGATAAAAATCCAAACAAATTCCCTCCAAGCGGCACCTGGAATTCGTACTTTGCGAAAATAAAAAATGTAGAAAGATTAGTTGAAGAGAGAAGGAAAGCAAAAAAATTCGTCAATATCACGGAAGTGCCATCCAGGCAGTATCCGCCGAAGGAGCCCCTTCGAACAACCAGAAATCATCCTCCCTAACCCAACGCAGGGATCTATTAGCGAGCAGTTCTTCCGCTTCGTGTTGCTTTCCACTTCGGACAAGTCGTAAAGCTTCCTCTGCTATCTTAAGATGCTCGGGTGGTTCGAGTTTTACGAAATCTCCACTTCCCGAGCTTGAAATCCTTTGCAGTGGTTTAGAAGCGGCGACTAGATCTTGGAACAAAGTTCCAATTTCGTCTTCTTTTCCCTTGTTCCTCAGGATTGTAGCGAGTGTTAAACGAACCCAGAGTAGGGGTCGAATATTGAATTCCCTTCCTTTCTCGGCCTGCTCGTCCAGTAAGGATTGAAGAATATTTCGTGGTTCGTCGAATTCTCCTTGATCAATAAGGATGAGTGCCTGCAAATGCAACACCTGACAACGTCTCTCATATCTATCTTCCAAATTTCCATCTTGCGATATCAAGTCAATCGTAGCATTGGCATGGTCGAACCTTCCCATCTCCCGATAAAGAATGATGAGGTGGATCGCAGTGTCTACTACCGCATTGTTATCTAACCCCCAAGTCAGCTGTCGGAGTGGAAACGCGTATTCCAAATTCTCCAGCGCTTCTTGATGTTTCCCCAGCCTGCGAAGGACAGAACCCATGCAAACCTGAGCATAAAGTGCCATGGGGTTATCCTTCCCCAGAACCTTTTCCTGGGACTCCCAGACAGAGCGATATAGAAGTAGCGCATCTTCAAGGAGTCCACGCGCTTCATATATGTATCCCTGAACGCTTTCGGCGATGAGAACACGAATGCGTTTTGACCCCTCGACACTTTTCCAGCCTGCAAGAATTCCGGCTTGAGTGGCTGTAGCACTTTCGAACTTTGTCATGAGAAATTGGAGGAACGCAATTTGTTGACGGCTTTCCCAATAGTCTGCACTTTTGACACCAGGATTTAGTTTCTGAGCGGCACTGATGTCTTCGTATAACTCCAAGGCCTCTCTGAGTTCTCCTCTGACTGTGTAGCAAAAACCGTAAACAGACTTGGCGCGTAGCGTAAGGGGGTTCTTTTTTCCTAGTATGCTTTCAAAGCCGCACAAGACCTTCCATTTAACCCTTCTCTCGCCTACAAGGTCTGCTTGTAGCGTATAATAGTCTCCGAGGCGATAGAGACAAAGAAATTGAAGGAGCTTGTCATCTTCATTGTCGGTACTATAGTGAGCGCTGAGTTTTTCGTATGGGCCCTCGAAAAAGCCTTCCAGAGACACAAGGGCCTGCCCATCGGTCGTAAGTGAAGTCCACCAAGACTTTAGACTGGCAAGCACTTCGGCGATCGGGTTGTTCTCCCCATGAAGGTTATATAGAAATTCGTCCCAGGTAACAAACTCGTAATTGTGCAGGAAGGTGTTTACCTGCTTTACAAGCGTCATTGATGGTTGGCCCGCGTGCGTCAGATGGTAAACCCAATATTTTGCAGCGTACTCGTAAAATACGATTTCATCTGAAGAACCATCGTCGCCCTCAGGTTGCTGAAAAGACGATTCCGGGTAGACATTCTTGTAAAGCCAGTAGGCTATACGAGATGGCGATCGATTTTGGGATTCCGAAAGGACATTCAAACAGCGGCTCGCAAGAAGCTCGTTTGATTCTTCAAGACTGATATGCACCGATAATTTGTTTTGAGGAAGTGCTCGTCTGTCAGTAAGTAGTAGAAACTCTTTTACCGAGCTATGAGCCAGTGCAACATGGCCATCGACTATAAATACGAGACGCCAGCAAAGATCCCTGAGTGTTTTCTCTACATCGCAGTCGCGAAGGTCCTCATTTTGCCTGCAGCTGGTCTGAAATTGCAAAGCAATAGAAAGTTCTTCGAGCGACAGTGTTTGCCTAGCCTCTAGCAAGAGGAGAAAAATCTCGCGCCTCCGCTTTAGATCAGTACTGCTTCTGTTGCTGCCGGATTTTTCGACCAAATGTTCAAAGAAGTTGACGAGGCCTTCAGGAATCTTCGGAAGGGCGCGCAATTTGTCTTGTTTAGTTCTGAGTGGAGTGAGACACGCTATCAGTGTGCTGGCCCAAAGAAAGGATCCCTGGCAACTTTGGCGAGTCTTCTCAAGAATTTCCCGCTGCACAGTTGCCAAAGATGGGGTCTCAAGTATTTTGGTGTCAATGAAATGCTCGATGTTAGGCATCATCTTCTGTTCATCCATCGAAATGGGGATCGATATTTGCTTTAGACTCTTTAATCCGTCGTACTGCCGAGAAAGAATAACGATATTTGGACCTGAATGGCCTTCTATTCCCACAAGATCTTCAACAAAACCTTGTACATCACCGATTCCGGTGCATTCATCCAGTCCGTCGATGATCAGAGTGTATTTTTCTACCGCCTTTAGAGCCTTACGAATGATAGTTCGAAGCAGATTGAAAGTCAGTTGACCACTGTCATCGAACGCGAGGCACCAGTTTGTTATTTCGTCTATTACCTCCCGGTTTCCCGATTCTTTGACATGCTGCTCCGATTTTAGGAGTTGCACGAGAATTGATATTCCTAAGGCTTTGGAATCGGCTGATCCTCTATCGATAGAGGCCTGGAAGAAATGAGAGAGCATGATCTGTGAAGGATGTATTGTTTCGCGTAGAAATCTAGCCATGTAGGTTTTCCCGCACGCTGACACCCGTGATATTAGATGATTGGAGAGAATAAAACCTTGCTGCTCTATGTAAGCTTACCTGTAATTCCATCAATCCAAAGTGGCTGACTGCAATCCACTTCAATCCATCTGTTGTAATTTGGATGAGCGAAAACCCATTCGCACGTACCGGGAACGATTTCGGATGCGAAGCGCGGGTAATGATAATCAGGTTTTAAGAATTCGATGGTTTCCTTGACTAATTTTACTCGTCAAAGGTTTGGAGTATCGAAGGGAAAAGGAATTACCTCTTTGGCGATATATGCTCTCATGATTCTCATCTAGACGCAGGCTCAACTCGCCCAATGAAGCCGCGAATTGCTCTCGGGACTCTCGACTTTCTGGCAATGGCTTAGTATTTGAAATATTCCAGATTTTAATTACCGTATTGATTAGCCCACTCGTTTTCTCCCGTTTTAAGCCTTCTTGTATTAGACTAACAGAGAGAATTGAGGCTAGAGTGGGAGAGGTGCATTCATGATCCACTAGCTCTCCCTTTTAGACTCTCATTCTCTGTTGTAGGTCTGGCACAATGAGGTTCAAACAGGAGGGGGGATGAGCCTGTGAAATAATTAATGCGGTAGTCATATCAACTCACCTTCCCTATAGCGGCTCTGCTCATTGTTCTCTTCCTCTTGAATTTGTTGAAACCGAAGTTGTACTCATCATCAGTTAAAACAAATTTTCAAAATTCGCTACGATGGTGTAAACTCACTTTCCCACCTGGCATGGTTATCTATATTTATCAAATTTGAGCTAGTATTCAGGCATCGGTTCAAAGAAACTTGTTTGGCCATCTTACTAGTCATATGAGCTGATGAACCAGCACGATGCTGTCCCTCAGCGTGTTGTCTCATGTAATCGAGTGTCCCCTTGATCTCTTCTAGCTGGCGGCCGAATCCTGCTTTCCAAAACTTTCCTACTTAGTGTTAATAAATCCCGGTAGTATGAGTGGATGCTTCACTTACTCGTGTATGAGTCTCCGTAATATATTCTTGATTCTATCAAGAAGCGGAGGACTGAAGCGAACAGATATGAGGTTGATTCGAGTGTGCCTGCCCCAGATTCGTCGTTCAAAATATTTTGATGCCACGTTATGATATTGATGAGAACGAAAATCAGGCCGTCTTCAATCATGCCATCAATTCCTGTTTTTCGTGAGGCAATCTTTAGTGTAGTTAGCGTCTGTCGTCGCCGCATATCGCTCTGCGCTCTTGAGCCTCGGATCAACTCACACCTAAAAGGAAACGTAGCCCGCCCCATACTAAAGCGGTGAAGTTAGGTTGCTGTTGAACTAGTACATCAACAACCGCGACATATGGCTGAACCGAGTCCGTAAACAGCTCCAACTTCTTTTGAAACCAGCTTCGAGAACTTTCGCACTCCTCCTTGGCTACTTTTACTGCCGATGCAAGATCAGCGAAAGAACAACGGTCGTGAGCCACCAGCCAATCGTTCTCAATCCTTCTTTTATCGTTGGGTTTTAATCGTTGGTTGTGGATCTACTCGATATTTAGTACGGTATTTATATTATTTTAAGGAACTTGGATCACGAACCTCAACGCCTTTCTGCCAGTAGCTTTCGATTAAGGCAGATTGAAGCTCCTTCGGAAGCACAGGTGAGACAGTTTCAGTCGAAGAAGCAGTGATCGTAGTACTCGATTCCGAACCGCTCGACATCGTAGCTATTTTGATTATGGGGTCAGGATAGAACTCAGTATATGGCAACTTGAAAGTTGATAGAAATATGGGGGACACCTTCAACCGTGCGGCTCTGTTCACCGCGGGCTTTTACCCAAGAGACTGCTTTGGGTAAGGTGCCGAAGATAAGCAAGTCTGAAGGTCTCACCGGTCTCACTTCAAGCCTTCGGTGACCATACTGTACACCCCTCTATACGTTTGCCAAAGTGCCTAGTCATCCCTGTCGGAGCACGCCATTTTTGGGGGCTGAAATGCGATGCTCTGGCATTAGGATTGCTGGCTAGACCCGTGTAAAAATATACTAGAAATGGCAAGTTTCTGGCATATTGCAGCCTTGACCATCCACCACGGCTCCGACGCAGTAAGCCTACCAAAAGAAATCGCCCCAGCCGGGCGTGAAACGAGAATCTACCCCGCGAATCGCAAAAACCTCCCCGCTGACGAGCTAGGATGTTGCGTCACATTATGCACCATTTCGCGGCTTAACAGCATCCTGTGCCATTACTAGGCAGCCAATCTGACTAGGGCCTCGGCTCATTGCAGAGTAGTACCATATTCATTGGTTTATCGGTCATAGATGTTTCGCCCGCTATTTAAAACCTCCGATTGAATGGCCATCGGACCTTGACTCCTAGGCAATTAGCAAGGACTCCGCCAGAGATTAGTGAGAAGGAAATACGGCTAAGGTACGTAAAATAACTTGACAAACACCATATTTCTCCAGCCATGTAAGAGGATCCAAGAATAAGCGAGACAGCCGCTGGTGCTAGTAAGATAAAGCGAGACAATCAACTCTTACATAGACGTTTGTTATATATAATATTTTAAGGTGTGGATCAACGCAAAGATTTTCATTCAGTCGTAAAAAAGCTCGGAAGACATTAGCCTTAATAGGCTATGAAGAAATTAAAACCAGGAATGAAACCAGATTCAAGACCTTGGCGCCTATTGGAATAGCCTAAACAGCCATGGTGTTGTTATATAATCACTCAAAACGCCGTCCAACATAATAAACGAGGCAGCAAAACTGGGATCAATGTATTGCAATGTGCTGTCACAATATTAGCAGATGCTACCGAAATATCTTCTTATTAACACGAAGTAGATTTTCTTGGGGTACTTACCGTCGTCACGAGCAATTCTGACAAATGCTGTTTAGGTTTCGGCGGCGCTCTTCCAGCTCGAACATCTTCTCCCGATATCCAGTCACCCATAACTGTAAAGTAACCATACCCACAGCCACATGTGGTTTTCCCCCAGATATCATACCCCCTTTTCCAGACCGTAAAAGACCTCTCCAACTCTTCAGAATCAAGCACAGCTTTTGAGGCAGAATCTCCCACAACCAATATTTCATTTGGTTGGATAGAGCCACTTTGACTTCGCTGATCACTAGAGCGACATGGCTCTTGTGTCCCAAGAGATTGCGTAGTTGATTCTGCCTGGAACTCCGAATGTGCATAGTCGCCAATTGGGGGTGGTCCTGGCTCCGGATCATGTTCATTGCGCAAAGGACCAAGATAACAGCTGTGGTTGATACACTAGATTCTGTAAGCTTAACCCTTTTTGAGACTCGCGATTTCAAATTACCTGGGGATCTGGCTCAGGTTGTGGATTCGGGTATGGATCGGGATCAGGTCTTGGTCTTGGGCCAGGTTTTGGCTTTGGTCGCGGCGAGGGTCGTGGTTTTGGCAGCATAATGATACGATCCTTGGTGAGTGTCATTCTGCTATTATTTTGTAATATCGTGTCAGCAGCTGCAAAGTCATCCAGCTGTCGTGACGGAAAAATTTGCTTCGATGGGTACGGATTGCCGTGAAATTGCTCTGGAATTGACGAGGAATGAAGTTCAGTTTGGCCATGTCCGGGCTGAGGCTCATATTGAGTGCCATAGTCTGCTGCGTTTGATAGACTTGATGTTCCATTCGATTCATCATCGGTATGTGGTTGAGTTTGCGAGATTTCAGGTCCGAGTCCTTTGGTAGACAGCAGATTGCCTTCAGTCGCTGCTACTGCTAGTCCAGAATTTTCTTTTGAATTCGTCGCTGCTCCATGAGGTATGCCAGTTAGTTTTGCGGGATTTACATGATGCTCAGGCCGCCGCTCATCCTTGTAATCATCAAGGACGGTTTTTGGGTAATTCATCTGGTCTGACGAGAGTCTAAGCTGTATGTTAGACATAACTGTACAGTATGATTGAGCGACTTACTACCGTGGGATGTATGCTGTGATGGGATAAATTGACCTATACTAATATGCTTCTCTTCCCTGCGTGGCAAATTCGGAAGAGCCTCATAGTCGTTCCTAAATGAGAGACGAGAAAGCTGACCCTGGTAGCAGAGCCCGATCTGTTTTGTGGATATGTAATGCGTCAGCCCCCTCTAAAAGAGCCGCAGCACTTGATACGTGTGTCCAGTGAAGGTACATTCTCTCCCACCTTTCCTCGAGACTGCGGCGAGGCAAAAATCTGCCTGTGAAACTCGGGCTCCCAGTGAAAGAAGCAACCACCACTTCATTCTGGGCGCGAAATCGGTGAGGGAGCCCTGAGCAGGCTCGGCTTTCGGCTCTCTTCTTTTGCAAGGCTTCTGTTGAGTGGTGGGCACTGAGGCAACTTGGCAAAACCTCCAGACTAGCGTGAGTATGGCACCCCCTTCGATTGGGCTTTCTCCAACGTCCACCGCGCTTCCTCGACTGCGGAGCAGCGGAGGCTGCGCTGGCGACGTGAATTGGTGAGGCCACTGAGGCGAGGTCATCCTATCCCGCAAGGAGATGAAAATATGTCAATACCGGTAGTAAAGTTACACTGGCCAGTCGGCTCGAAGGCGCCCTTGCGAGTAGAGCCCAATCTCCGCTCTTGTGCGTATGCCGTGCATACAGCATACACCTTCGTGGTCGTCGTCTTGAACACGAGCCGATAAGGTGACATTGCCGAGGCTTGGCGAATTCAGGTGATTTAAGTCACGTGTATTGGTATTGCTGGCCTGGAGTTGCAGCGTGGGCTACCTGAAATAGTTTTTAGGCGGTGGGCTTTAATCAACGATCGATACAACTAACATACTACCTCTCCTCAGCTTAGTGTCAGTTGTTTTGATAAGTATGAAATAAAGTATGGAAATCCTTGAGGTACCTGGTGGTACGGCTTTTGCAAGTGGAAGTTTTCTTGGCAATTGCCAGCTCTCTTTTACTTGTCTGCATAATGACAGGACCAAGATTCTCATCTCTCATCTTTTTACTCTGACTAAACCTCAATTTATTCAGACCTGCTTCTCGCGGGTTGACTTACATTTTACCAGACCACCTGTGAGGGAATGGTGGGTGACTAAAGTAGGGCTACTTTGAAGATATGTTCCTCGCACACTCGCTTAATACATTTCCTCTCTTCGTAGCAATTGTAGTTAATATAAGCACATATTGACCTTGTCGCATGTGTTTCCTGACACCACCCGAGAAGATCGAGTTTGATAATGGAGAATGAGAAGAGAAGTCAAGACTAGCTGAGACCTGAGTACCATTTCCTGAAAGTCTCTCCTATTTCTAAATATATCCTACAAAACCAATCAGAGATTTAAGGTCAGAATCCCCCCCCCCCCCCCCCTTTCTCTCGGTTCGTTTAGTCTCTATTCTCTGTGAACACCTATCTGGCACAATGGAGATTAGAATGAAAGAGCTCTTGAAAACGGGAGATCCTCTTTCATTTTAACCTCAATTGTCTTTAATAACCTGACTTTTGAATTCACGCAGGTAGACAAGAGGCTATTACATCTCCTGTTTTGCTGCTTCTTATGTTACTATAATGTTAGAGTATTTAAGAGAGTTGCCTTCAAAGAAGTGAGAAATGCGTGCTCTTATAGGGGGGCAATGAATGCAATATATCAAGTGCATATATATCTAGTTCTTGTCAGCTAACTTTTCGTCAATTTGACTCTTGTTCTTCATAGATATATAAAAGGAGTCTAGAAATAGATGAATATTGTTCAGGGGATAAAAAGTAGAGTCATACTCACCATTACTGATTCAACATATATCAAGTTGGGGTGATGAGTTTACCTTATGACTTCAACTCCGTGATATGAACATTTCAATTGGCAGTTAAGAGAAGCTTGTTTGCCATAACCACAAGTGTTGAATATTTGCCAGGACATTATTTTAAGAATTTTTCCTTCTATATTCAATCATGTTCAGCAAAGCACAATATTGACAAGCTTGGACCAGGGTTGCTCATGAATGTGAGGGCTTCGGTATCACTTCGGCTATGGTTGCTAGAACCGTTGCTGGGGATATGTCTCTTCGCTTCGCAGCCTTCTCCAAAGCTCGCTATGAGACGGAGACAGACAAAAAGTGTTTTGAGCTGCAGCTACCACTAGGAGGTGTGCGATTTGTGCGTCAATACATTGTTTGGCTTGGATCCGTATGAAGGGGGGTTTAAGATGCTTTCACCCAAGGGTTCACACGTCATTGGAGTTGTTGAAGGGAATGCCACACTATAATTTCTCTGACCACTTGGATGAATTTGCAACACGAGGACTTGGGATCTTGAGATTTGTCAAGACTGTATACAGGGAGAGCATAGATCGGTCTTGTCACTGAAGCGAGGAATGCTGAAAAATAGACTTCTTCTGATCTTCAAATACCGCATTAATTGCAATTTTCTTGCACTGTTACTCCGTGAACCCCCTCCCCTCCCCCCAATTTAACCTCGATTTTCTGTGGAGGTGGGCGATGACAAAGCTATGACCACGTGACCGACCCCGAGGCGAATGCTCGCTTAATCCGCGATGCCCCAAAAAGCTGGAAAATAAGATGATGAATGGCGCTTCATTTTTTTCGTAGACGAAGAACGGGACCAAAAAGAAAAGGAAAGTTAGGGGGAAGAGCGGAAAGAAAATTTCCAATGCTCAAAAAAGCAAAAGATAGTGCGCAAGCCTATTCCTTACTCCCGGCACCCAAAGGAAGAGATCTCCCTGTAAATCTAGCTCTAAGCCGAATCCGGATATGATTTTATCGTCAGTCAAATCGTCTTCAATCTACCGCATTAATTGGAATACACGACCCCCCATCTCGCCCGTTTCAAGGTTAATTTTTTCAGGTTACTACAGAAAATTAAGGCCGAATGGGAGAGGCCCTTCCGTTTTAGGGCTTCTTTCATTTTGACCTCTATTGTGCCAAACACTCACAGAGAATTAAGATCAAAACGGGAGAAGAGAGGGTGGCCGAAGGCAGGCGGAGGCAGGCCGGGAAGATGGAAACGCTGGATATGCTGATACATTATACTACTGTATTAGTACCGGCAATGCAGTTTTCTTTTACCTTCGTAAAATTAAGGAACAGTTCCAATTTAGCATCACCAAAGATTTTGGTTGGTATTGATTCGAAGTATGTATCTGTATTGTTCCTCCGAAGTTCGAACCGAGTTAAGGACTCCTACCATACTCTTCGGCTCTTCCTCGCCCACCTCCAATCCATCCCTCCTCCTACGTGCGCGCAAAAAAACAACCCCTCCCTAAAAGGCCCCAAAAAAACCAAAAGTCAAAACAGCAAAAGGTTCGCCACTTGTTCACGATATTGGTCAATACAACCCACGTGTCAAGCGTACTACATCCTTGCGCCCACTAGAGGCTGGCCACGGTGATTGGTTGACAGCCACTTCGTTTTTTTAACTTATCAAGTAGGCGAAAAGTGGGGCTTAGGTAAAAAAGAGACCGGAGATAAAGCGTTCGCTCCGTTGCAGGGAAAGCGATTCGGTGAATTTGATTTTGAGGGGTGAAGCACGCTCCGGTATAGGACTCGGAACTTGGCAGTTGCGTGGCAGAGTGACGGGTTTCTCTTACTGGAGGCCATACCATCTTATACCTTGGGTCCCTTACGTCATGTCGTACTGTACAGTATCGCGATAACCCATTCAAAATCAAGTCGGCACTTCAATACCGCACATCACGTCACAAGTCAACCACCTTCAGGCACCTTCAAAGAAATCATGTTTGCATTCAAGTACGCGCCTAACTACTACTGATACCACCCATTGCCAGACGCATCCTCAAATCTCAAAGGATTCTCCGCATACCACTAATATGGTTCTGATCTAGGCACCACTCCCGCAGTACTGCCCATTTGTAAATTGCCCCCGCATGCCACTAATATGGCTGCTTATACGACTAATATCGCCTTCAAGGAGTAAATCAACGTATGCCTGCCTGGTAAAACCGAAAAACAAATCGAAAATCGCAAACGTAAATATCCACCCCCCTCACTAAACTCCGTCCAGCAATGACACCTCTCGGACTGCATCTGAGAAAAATCGGGAAATGAGAAATCGTAGTAGGTGCTCGTAAGTGCTCCTCGAGAATGAGGATCGAATGTGCCATGCCGACGTGACCAGAGATATGTCTTGTCGGCATACCAGCTATTCCGCCGTTGGATTCGTCCACGTATAAAGCAAGTCCTTGTCCTCTGTTGAAATATTGCTCCGCCCCCTTAATTCCGACCATAACTCCATCCAGCTCAAGGAAATCAAAAGATGAAAAATCGTAGGTGCTCATCGAGAATGGCCATTGAACGTACCATAAGGACCAAGACCGACAATGCGTCTTGTTAAAAGAAGTTGCCCTTGCCGACGGAAATCGTATCAGTCGATGTGTCGTTAGTTTTGTCCATGTGAAGCATTTCTTCGTCCTCTTGTGAAAGATCGCGTCCACCCCTCCGCAGTGCGCCAGCCCTCAATGAAAAACAGATCGACGCAACTCCCCATATGCCCTGGTAAAACTCATACATGCTCATACAAAATTCTCATCCAACTATACCCGCCATTGCAATGAAACTCGTTCCTTATCCATTATCCGCCGTGGTTATATTTCGAGTTGAGATTAGAAGACTACCGCAGGCTGCTCGACGATCCAAGAAGGATCCCATTCAGCTTCCTCGCTCTCTGCTTGATCTGTTGAGCGCATGTTAGTTGGTTCAGGCACTGGGGTGAAAGGAGCGAGATAGGGGGTACAAACCTGCAGGTTGTGCTACGGCGCTAGGAAGAACAGTGTTAGGGACCTTTGGAAAGGCAGCCTCAGAAATGCGCGGCTTCTGAGCATTCTCCGAGTTCTGCTCTTCAATTGGCTTTTGCGGTTCAGTGGAGCTGCGGGTCAATGGATTGCCAAAAAGGCAGCCAGTTGATTGTTCAGGGGCCGTATTTTGGGTAAGAGGTTCTGCCAGAGTCGCTGCCGATGGGTGGCTTTGAAGCATTTGCTTATTGATTCGCTCTGCCTTGAAAGAAGTGGAAATAAGACTGCATGTTCGCTCGGGTTCGGGTTCGTTCTCAGGATCCTTATCAACCAAGGTTTCATCTCCTTCCAAAACTTTCATCTCTTCAGCCAGCTCATCAATAGAATCCAATCTCGGAATTGCGCAGCAGCCCCTCTTTTCTTGCATTGTGGAAATATTTTTGGCACCAGCAGCTTGACGCTTGCGCTCAGGCTTGGTAAGGTTCGCTGAATGATCTGATGGCAACTTTAAAGCTTGAGTATCTGGTTTGGGAGGAACTCTGGATGGACCGTGCTTTGAACTGGTTCGTTCCATTGCTGGTGCCGTCTTCTTTGTTGTTGTACCGGGTGTACCGGAGAAGATCTTCTCATATGCAGCATTTGCGCGAATGGCCATTTTGGCTTGTTGACTTGCTGCCACTAAGGAAGGAAGCTCAGTTAGTCACAATTGATAGAAAGAGGCAGGTAGAATGATATGATGCTTACAACTGGCTTGTTCCGTTGCACTGAGTCTTCTTACTACTTGAGGCTTGATAGTTCGTCGCGCCGCATTTGCTAAATGCTTGTTAGCTAATGAATTTCACCACTACGATCGAAGTCTTACCCTTTGCTTGTGCAGCTTGAGAAAGATAGAGGGCCTTGGAGGCAGCTTTGTACTCATCATAGCTCGATGCCTTTAATTTCTCAAGCTTCTTCTTCTCGCGCTCGGCGAGGAACAATGCCATACTTTCTTTTCCGCCCTCCCAAGTAGAGCTGATAGCCAGCAGATCTGGTCTGAGAACCGCTTCTTTAGCGAGATTGTGTCTTCTCAGCCATCGGAGAGTTGGGTCCTTGGCATCTGTGGTGAAGATGATATACTTGGCCGGCAACCAATCCTGGCAGAACTGAATATGGGCGATGTATGGCTGGACAGAATCAAGCGGTGGTTTGATTTGAGGAGGTACTCGTGCTGAGGGTTGTTCTAACAGTGGAGGGACGTCCGTAGGCAGATACGAGGTTCTTGGATCAAAGCGAACTCGTCGTTCTCTGGAGGGGAAACCAATATCTTCTGCTGGCTCAAGAGGCATCAACTCATCGTGGCTGATGATCGGTCGACCATTCTTGGTGTAAGGGGTACCGGTGTATACGAATTTCAACGGGCCAAAAAGCGAGCGGCTTCGAATTGTCGGATTGGTGTAACGGAGAGCATTAGGGTCAGATGGTAAATCCTTACGAGAAGTATGAGTTGCGGGTTCTTGTGCGGAGGCAGGAATCTGAGTTTGACCTGCGCGCTTGCCTTGCGCGACATGCGGAGATGAATTTGGAGAACTGAGCGACGTCGCGCTGCTGCGGCGGCTGGGGTTGGGCGATTTGTGAGGACAGCAAAATACTTCCGGGCTTCCAATAGGTGTGGCTGAAGCGGTCGACGGTTGTCTGTAGCGAAAGTTGATGCCAAAGTTCGGTTCCTTCCAAGGCGATACAAAACTCGTAGTCACAGCTCTCTCTCCAAAATGATTGCCGCCAACTTGGCTTGCCCATAGATCCGAATCTTTGCAAGCGTCGCACGTGGAAGCGGTCGGATCAGGAAGATTTGCGAAGTACTCCAAGGCGCGCTTTCGCTCAAACATGTACTTGGCGTCTCTGCCAGCGCAAAGCACCACAAGTTTATTCATAGTGCGCGTAGATAGATGAAACTCAAAAGAGGGCCAAAAAGACCACGATCGTTTGTTGCTCGTCTTGTAGCGCGGCGAGCGTGGTGATGAAGACTGGAAGTTCCACTGCGACGCCATGTTGGCTCACTGGGCCAGCCTCGAATTTGACGGAGCTCGAGGTGCGATAGATCGGTAGAGGTAGAGGGAAGACAAGATGTTGTTCGGTTTCGGTTTGTTGTTTCGTACAAGACGCTGGTCGAGGAATGTAGCGATGGCAAAAGGAAGAATGGATGTGTTCTGCGATCGTTGTGTGGTGGGTATTTTGTGATCCAGATCGTGGTTCGGGTGTGGGAGCGGGAGGCGGAAGGCAAGAGTTGAACTGCAGGTGAATGGGGAGAAGACAGGAAAAGCCCTAGCTTCGCACACTTCACCTTCGGATGATAATAAAGCAGCACAAGGACTGAAATAGCATAGCATTGAATCATTGACTGTACATTTGGAAAGTGAATCAAGATGTGCACTTAATGACCTTGATTAACAACCTCTTTTTATCTCTCCAACTGTATTACCAACACAACAACGCTGTTCTCTTTATGAAATCAAAACCATTGCAGAAGGATATGAATAAAATAACACAACGGCAAAACCAAGCACTTTGCTCAAGCCGAAGGGCAAAAAGGGCTTTAGAAATGATAACATATCTTCTTAGGGCAGGTCACCAGTGCTGGCCTACAAAGATATGTTGAAACAACAATCATGGTGTATTTGCATGGTACGATCATCGCTGCTGTATATTCACCAAATCAAAATGAACAGTCATAGGAGACAATGTAGCAAACATGAAAAATTAATGAAAAGGGCGGCACTTATGCTACAGCCGCATCATGTTATTCACCGTGAACGATCGCAACAGCCATATTCCTGATCGTGGCCACAACCTTGTGAGTCAATCATCGTTCAAAAGCACCACAAGTCTGGCTCCAGATCTCGGAAGAGTTGCACTGAGTATTGGATGGTTGCTAAATATAGAGTTCCGATTTCTAGTTTGCATCTGATCGGCAATGTCAAATTTCTAGCTCACTGGTGTCAGAGGTAGTGTTTGAACTAATTAATTGTACTGAGAATGATAAGACCTTTCAGAGTGTGGTTGGTGATATTGCTGAATAGCTGCATGGTGTTTAACAACAGAGGATATAGAAATTGAAGTGATGTCGTCGGGATCTGATGAGTAAGCAAGCGATTATGCACGTGCACCTTCTTTATCGAGACAGCTCCGAGCTTGAGCTGCACCTCCACCTTCCTCGTCCCCTCTCGCAGAGAAAGCAATACTACAACCACAAGTGCCAGTTTGGGTGCTACCCACCAATTCCTACAAGCCAGAGCGACCTAGCAGTAATCATGTCCGACACTCCGAAATACCTGCTGGTCTCCTTACCTACCTCCATCTCTCCTACCAATGATAGAGAGGAAGCTCTCACGGCAATACGGTCTACTATAACCACGACCAACGGAGCCGTTGCCCCATTCAAGATACCCGAATTCAAGATTGGAACTCTCGATGCTTTAGTACAACAAGCCGATGACCTTGCAAAGCTGGAAAGTGCTTGCCGGGGCGTCGTAGCCAAGATTGGGGACTCTCTGCGGGCTCTGCTGGAAGGAGACGAGGCGAAGATAGCTCAACAGAAGACTGTTAATGACAGTACGTCTTGTTTGTTTGGGAAGAGGACTTGAGAATTCCGGCTGATCCGTTGGAATAGAGCCCGCCGATCAATACCTGCGAACCTTTACTTGGAACAAGGTCAAGTACCGTGCCGATAAACCTCTGGCAGAACTTATCGACTCATTACAAAAGGTGCGTGGGGCTTTATGATGTCCGGAACTTTGCTAAGGCTGTAAAAGGAACTTGTAGGCTTTGACAACGATGTCAAGGCTAAAGTCACTCAATACAATTCAGTCAAGACAAACCTTACGGCACTGCAAAGGAGACAAACGTTGGTACATGTGGTTGCATTATTGGTACTCTCTAATACTTCGATAGGGGAAACCTTTCCACAAAATCCCTCACACCGGTTGTCGACCCCAAACTCTTGATCCAGAATTCCGAATACCTGGAGACACACCTTGTCGTAGTTCCCTCGAATTTGAAGAAAGACTTCCTCAAGACCTACGAGACGATAGCCCCAATGGTTGTTCCTAGATCTGCGATAGAGGTTGCACAAGATGACGAGTTCACATTATATGCTGCAACAACTTTCAAAAAGCACAGTGCAGATTTCCAACACAAATGTAGAGAGCAAAAGTGGACACCAAGAGACTACAAATACGTTGAGGGTGGCAAAGAGGAGGAACGCAAGGAAGCCGAGAAAGCTAGTCGGGATGAGAGGAAGGTTTGGGGTGAAGCCTTGAGATTGGCAAGAACTGGCTGGAGTGAAGCTGTCATGATATGGATTCATGTTTTGACCTTGCGGGTATTCGTGGAAACAGTTCTACGTTATGGATTACCGCTAGATTTTGTTTGTGGCTTGGTCAAGGTATGTTTCAAAATATTCGTTGAGCAGCAATGTGCTAACTCATTTATAGACGACCCCTAAATTAGCAAAGAAAGCAAAGACTGCGCTTGATTCGACATATTCATACTTGGGAGGAAATGCTTTTGGTAGAGACAACAAGGGAAGAGTCACAAAAGACGATTCAGCGTTATCCTCGGAAATGGCAGCAGCAGGCGTTGGCGCCCACGGCGGAGAAGGCAGCGAATACACTGCCTATGTTTATTACGAGTTTGAAATCTTATAGGTAGCATTGGGCAAGGGAAAATCCCGGGCTGGCGCAACATGGTTGATGAAAGCATTGTAGTATTGTATGAGAGATTCCAAGCCACGAATTCAATCTTATAAGTTAACATTCCATGTGCATTGGGAGGAGAAATCAATTCTTGGCAGGGGAGAAAATCGCTGTCTATTCTATTATTTGATATCCTTCCAGAAATATATACTGTCCCTAAGCCTTTGGCTTGGTGATCAACTCCTTGGCATACAAATACTCCACAATCTGCTGTACGGCCTCCTCCACCGTCACCTGGTCATTCTTAATGTGAATCTCTGGGTTCACAGGCGCCTCGTACGGCGAACTGATGCCCGTGAATTCTGCAATCTTGCCCTCGCGCGCCAACTTGTACAAGCCCTTGGGATCGCGCTTCTCGGCCACCTCGATGGGGATGTCGACGTAGACTTCGATGAAGGGGAGGGAGTCTCCTGCTTTGTCCGAGGCGTGTAGGTCCCGGGCGATCTTTCGGTCCGCGAGGTAGGGGGAGATGAAGGAGGTTAGGGTTATCATTGAGGAGTCGGAGAAGAGTTTTGCGACCTAGTGTTCCCCTGATTAGCCCTCGTCCTATGCACATCCCAATCCAATTCCCAACCCAACTCCCAACATTCAATCCCAAGCCTCGTACCTCTGAAATCCTCCTAATATTCTCATTCCGATCCTTCTCGCTGAACCCCAGATCCTTATTCAACCCAAACCGCACATTATCGCCATCGAGACGGTACGCGGCGAAACCGAGGTGCAGGAGATGTTGTTCCAACGCGATGGCGATGGTGGATTTTCCCGAGGCGGAGAGGCCGGTGAACCAGAGGGTTAGGCCTTTTTGCCCGCGGTAGACGAAGCGTTCTGAGCGCGAGAGGCCTTCGTGCCATGTAATGTTACTGTGAGGAAGTTAGTTGGAGGGGAAGGCGGGGGTTTGGCGGGGTAATTTTGGGCGAGAGGGAAAGGAGGAGGGGACGTACGTTGCCATTGTGAGGTATGGGAATTGGTGATGGGAAGAGAATTTCAAATGATAGTCGCAGGTAGGAAATCAGAAACTCAATTGCGCAAACAAGCAATTCAAGGAACCTATGTATGGCGTTCGCGATGGGGTGAATTTTCGACTAGGGGCGGGATCGATTGCAGGGATGTGGGTTGCGGTATCTCGATAGGATGGGGTCACGTGTGACTTCGGGGATGTTGGTAAGGGAAATGGTGAGTGGTGGTTTGGTTTTGCTTTTCGTGAAAAGGAAATGTTTGCTCAAAAAGGGGGAAGAGGTTGGTTATGACTAAAAGCTCGCTGCAATATAACAAACACGGGACTCCCTCATTGACACTCGGCAAATCAAAGACTCACTTCGAAAGAACACCCCATGAATGTCTCTTTCGGGCCCGAAACTGGCCTGGCTTGCTGTCTCTCCTTCCTAGAGCATTGCTGTCGGGCAATACCATTTTGAGGCTCGGCGATAGCCCCGCGTAACTAAGATTGACCTCAAAGGGGGATAGGATAAGGATGGTTGGTATAGGAAGGAGGAGTGCTAGCATGAGTTGAAGTGAAAGATATCCTACTAGCAGACTGCTTGTCCTTTTTGGGAAGGGAGATCGTTGCTTTAGATAAGTGTCAAAATGTACAGTAGCTTTCATAGTGTTTTTTTCTCTTTTCGAAATGTAGCCCGTTCGGTAACTGGCCAATGGTTTTCGGGACCGAGCGCAATTTTGACAGGGTAGGTCAGATGTGAGATATTTGTGTCGAGAGAAGATTTATTTCCCGCAAGTCCACCTACCGGTAAGTGATGATTTAGCGGGGTGGAAAAGAATCTCATTACTACACAGTAGATGGACAAACGAGAGGATGCACCGATAGACTAATCGAATTCCCAGTGGCATATCTACCTATTGAGATCTCATCGTGAATGCTGAAATCCGCATCCGGGGTATACCCATTCCAATGATCCCATGCATGTCCGAATCCAATGCCATTCCGAACCAGATGCAAGACGTCCTTTTCCTTCACCCTCATCAATCATAATTCATAACTCATCAACCCCCGCCTGCAGGTCGTCAATTCACAATCCTCTCCTCGGGCCTCCTCCACGGAACCCCCAACGCCCCAAAAATAGCCCTCTCATCCCGCCCCTCCACAAGCGTCCCCTCATTCATCTTAGCCCTCCCAGGACCCCTCATAACATCCTTATACAGCCCCCGTTGATTCAACCGCATACCCTTCTTCCCAGCCAGCGCTCGCATGCTGCGATTAAACAGATCATCACCCGTAAAATAAATAAGTGCAGCGCCCCATTCGGACGCCGGAACGAGTAGGAAGTCAATGCGTCGCCAGATCTTTGAGGTGGGGAGACGACATGCACCGTGCCATTTGCTACCCGAGTCGGCGCGGGAGTAGGAGGGTACGGCGAGGGCGGCAACGAGGAAGTGGGTATTGGTGAGGTGGTCGATGAGGGTGTGGAGGAAGGGGAGGAGGTCGGCTGTTGATGTGGTGTCGGGTTTTGTGAGCATGAAATCGATATCTCCAGAGGTCGTAGCGCCTCGACGAAAGCTTCCCCCTACAGTTACTTCCACGAGAGGGTCAACTTTCGCCACTTCCGCCTTGACGATATCCCCAAGTTTGACCATTTCGTCACGGGGGATGCGGGTATTGAAATCATCGTAGTGCTCGATGCCAATCTTCTGGTTTTCCGTCAAGTCGACATGTGTCTTGAGATCCTCTAGCGTTTTATAGCCTTGCTGGATCCATTTCCAGGCTATATTCTGACCGACGCCGTAGATCTTGATGAAATTCTGCATGATGATATCGGTAGGTTCCAAGCTGGTTTGGTTGAGTTTCGCAATCTTGCCGTGGATGTAAAGCTCCTCGATTTTTCTGGCTAGTGATTCCCCAATGTGGGGTATTTCAATGGCCTCTTCGTAGGAGGTAATTTTTCTCTTTTGCTGGCGTAGTGCCGAAATGCCTTTCCGGTATGACATGTTTCGCCATTGGTCTTTGGTTCGTTCGTAATATTTGGCCTAGATAATCAGTGGTTAGCCTTTTCTCATTCCGATTTGAGAGGTAGGGGAGTAGGTTTCAATTATAGATATGAAAATTCAAGATCTTACAAACAATTCAAAAGCAGCTATTGTCTCGTGGTTAGGATTCGTACGCGAATCATCAGCAGCCCCTCCCTTCATGCAACTGAAATTTTCGAGGTTAACAGCACCCTTCGGGCCAGTCGTGCCTGTTTTGCGCTTTTTGTGCTTCGTAGGTACTTTAGTAGGAGAAGGTGATCTGCCGTTATCCAAATCATCCGAGGCTCCAGGATTCTCTCTTGAAGGTGGTCGGATATCTGCATCTTCTTCCTCCAGAGGAAGATGTTTCATCTGTTTTGCCAGATCCAGAAACTCATCAAGTTCATCTCCGAATTCTTTCCGCGGTTGACGAGGAGTGGATTCGTCAACACGACTTTTTTGCGCGGTCTCTTCCGGAACTGTAGGTGCTTGAGATATAGGCTGCAAGTTTATCTCAACAGATTCTTGCTCGTCTGAAGATTCATCTCGCTGTGGTGTCTGCTTGCGGATAATATCATCCTTTGCTTGGTTATATTCAGGTTCGGCAGAAGCAGCTTGATTGTTTGAAGTCGACGTCGCTGTTGCTTTTCCCGCTGAAGCAACATCGCTTCCTTTCACAGCATATATGGGCTGTTTGGGAACTAGAAGCGCGCCGTAAATCCAACAATCAACAGGATATGTTTCGTTGACTAGAACCATAGTTTCTGGAATGGCTGAGATTTTCAGGTGTTCCAGAACCTTCTGATATGGGATATCTTTCTCCACTATGATGTGAGTGATATGCATGCCAAAATCTTTGGTCCAAGTAGCACCTAAAAGGATGAAAATTCGAATCAGCTCTATTTCTTTTGGAAAACTTTGGATTCATCATAAATAGACTTACCAAACTCCCGAGCCTTCAAGATCCTCTCTCTTCTCAACTTCGCAACATCATCATTCGGCAAATAGAAAAACGTCAGATCCTTGAAAATTCGACGGCTCTCTTCGACGAGCTTCACCTCCTCCCCTCTCTTCCTCTTTCCCAGCTTCGCTTTCCCTTTCAACATCGTCTTAATCCCAGAACTATTTTTCAACACCAAAGGATCAGACACCGTTCGTCGATGCTCCTCAAGACGTGGCTCTTTCTGTTCACCCCGAGTAGCTTCGGATGGAGATTCCGCTGAAGGATACGGCGTCTCGACGTCGTAACGCAAGAGAGAGGTACTCTTGTGAAGTGGCGATGTGTTCTTGTGGAGGAGCGGTGTCTCTTTTACCACGGCACTGCTACTTGAAGTTGGTGCTGAGTTGGTGCGTTGAATTGCTGGAGCTTTCTTTGTTGTATCTACCACCTGCACTTGGCTGCGGCGGCCAGCTGAAGGCCCAGATTCCGAAACTGACGATGAAGGCTGCTCCTCGATGACCTTAGGCTCGGAATTGGAAGTCGTCCGTTGGATTGCCGGCGTTTTCTTTGTTGTATCAATAACCTGCGCTTGACTGCGACTACGGGTCTCAATACCAGAGGACGTTGGCAGCCCTCTCTCATCCGCAACCTTAGGCTTAGCTTTAGAAGTCGTCCGTCCTTGCAAAAATGCATGCACGGGATTGGCTTCCCCTTCCTCTTCCTCGTCAGAACTCTCATTCAGAGCGTACAATTGCGCGTAGAAATCGAGCTTGTCTGACTCCGATTTGTCCGCCTGTGTCATGATCGGCTCCTCTTCCATCTCCACTGATATGAGATGGCGGGCCATTCTTATAGCGCCAACAGCCAGGCCAAGAATGTGTCGCGAAATTCTGGCTGCTATTCCTGTACATCCCGCCTTGGGTGAAGTGCGAACGGTTTGTTGATGGTGATTGGTTTGGAGGAGGTTGATGTGGTATTACGTAAGCAGTCCGAGCTTGCCGACGGGGTCCGAGATAGGCTACATAGGCAGCCTGGTGAATTCCTAAATTCAACCTTCGCGACTGCGAGGTGATTACTCGAGCACTCGCCTGAAAGCTAACTAGCTATTTTAGGGGTGCGAAAAGGATAGCAGAGCAAGTTGAAGATGGAAGAGAGAACAAATCAGGGAATAAAAGACCTTCAGCTCGATGTCTCAGCCTGCAAATTTCTCCCTCGCATACAGTATTAGCCACCCATCTCTCCGTCTATTTGATGCGAAGCTGAGAATTCACAATTTTACAGGGAGACAGTAAGATACATTATCACAAGGGTCCATTTTCATTCATAATATCATGTCTACCATAGCCGCCGTGGTTCTGTTCTGTTGATACCCAATACGAGTAAGCTACCCGGCCCCTCACATCCAGATCTATACCTCCCACCAAAAGAAGAAAACCCTCCGTCCAAACGAACCTTGAACGCCGTCTACAACAAAAGACCGGATCCCACTCCTGCAGCAGTTTTCCTTCCCAATTCTACTTGATCCTATTCTAAAACCCCTCGTGAAGTTTATGCCTCCGGATGGTAACTAGCGCAGTCACAACTTTCATGCCTGTTCTTCATGTCAGTTTTTCCATTCATGAACTGTACAGGCTGCGGGAGGAGAGCATACTCAGACGGCCATCTAGCACGTATTCGTCGAATTTCTTCGTCACCATTAAGCTTTTCTCCGCAGCTAGGACTTTCTCCTTGTGGATTTGAGGCGTCGCTGATGGAAAATCTTTTTCTTTCCACTGGTGAGAGAATAGAAGTTAGCACACAAGAAGGAAACGGGGAATTCAGAGTCAGGGGTAACTCACATCGATGCAAGCAACCTCGTAATAAGCAGAGGCTGGAGTCCAATCATCGTAAAGGTGACCCTTGAATGCCGCCCTGGAGAAATAATGTTAGAATCTTCATACACTCCAACCGAAGAGGACATCACATACCGATCATGATCTAGGATCTCCTTTAGAACACTCCGTGCCTCATCATACTTCTCCTGACCCCTCAAAACACAGCCCTTTATCAGTGCATGGATTCCCTTCTCATCCGTATCATCGGTAAACTTTTCAGGATGGGTAGTTTTATCCCATGAAATAGCAGCCATAGACTTTTCTAATTCTTCGGGGTTCTGTTTCCGGATGCCGTTCCAGAGGTACACCATTTCCGTAAAGGGAGAGACGCCGGTGGCATCAGCGAGCGGAACCTTCCATGCTTTGGCACGGGCTTCCCACTTGGCAACTTTGCGGATGATGTATGTATCGAATGGCAATTCTTTAGCCATAAGCTTTTGCTTGCCGGTCTGGGTTGGAGCCTTTCGAATGTACTTCTCAGCAAGTGCTTTTTGCTTCTTGGCTGTAGAAGGGTCACTGATCCTCATGTTGCGATACAGTTCTAGATGTGCGATACCAATCATGTAGGAATACATGCCTGGCGACCATGATGAAAGGTCCGCAACGCTTTGCCAAGACTTGACGGCACGCTCATAATCGTGTAGAGCCATGCTTGTAAATGATGTCTCGAACATGTTGATGGCTGCTATTTGTTTAAGCTTACTCTCCGAATTGGCGGATAAGATCTCCATGGCTCCACTCAGATTTTTGTTAAAGCTCTTCATTCGAGCCTCCTCCATTTTCCACAACTTAGAATTGGGATGCCGTGAAAGCATTTCAGCAAGAAGGGCACGGCAACGCTCCTGTGGGTATCCGGAAAGTTCATCTTCAGCTCGAGGACCCGTTGGCAAAATGTCACAAAAGCCTGCCAAGCCATTGTAGTACGCCAATAACGAGATTCCTGAAATAGCGCTATTGAAGTTCTTGAATCGAGCAGCTTCCCAAAGATATCGGGCTCCCCGTTCACGGTCTCCTTTGAAGCCGACGATGTAAAGAATGCGGTTGAAAAGGGGATTGTCGATCATGGAGAATATTATAAGAAGTATTCCAAAGCAGAGGCGTACTCCTGAATGAATAAAAACGTCGATATGAGTTGTGATTCCCACTGATGCTGGGTCAACATCCAGTAAGTTGGACGGACTTAAAGTGGTTGTAAGTGGGGCGGAATTGGAGACGTCAACCACCTCGAAATCGTCAGAATCGGAACCGGAGCCTCGAGGTTCTCTTAGTGCCTCGGCCTTCTTCTCATCATCCGGACCTAACTCATGGGAAAGATTGATGGTATTGGTATTGGCGACAGGAACTAGTGAAGATTTGGAGAGGTTGCCAAGTCGAGCTTTGAGATACTTTTCCTCCACCAACATGATACTCTCAAGCGTCATATAGGTTTTCCGTAATTTGTAGAAGCCCTTGATGGCTTCGGTCACTGATCCACTCATGACACCACAAACAGCGCCAGTAAGTTGTGAGACTGTCAAACAAGTTAGCATGCTGAAGTGTCATATCGCCAGAACCCCAGCTAAATCTATTGTCATAAGGTCTAAAGGCGCGAGAGCGGAAATGGAGGAAATGAGCTTGGTCAGAACGTCATCTACAATTAGATGTAGAGCATTCATGAAGGTTCAAGAACTGGTATGCACGTGTCCGAATAGCCTCGGTTCTGATAGACCATCTGAACAAACGGCCAACGAAGGTGTGTAAAGAACTCAATTCGTAGACCAGCTTTTGGGAAAACTTACTGGCAAAACATAATAGATACTCTGTCCCAGGAGGATAAATCTGAGATTTAAACGACGAAGGTTCCTTCTGAGCCTTCGTCATATCCTCCCATGATCTCTTCTCCGCAGCATAAAGCTTTACCCCAGCCTCTTTAATCACCTCCTTCTCACCCGACAACATGCCTTTCAAAAATCCCGAAATTCCTCGGCCCAGAAGATGAAATGCGGAATCATATTGAGCCAACAATGCATCAGCTTTATCCAAATCATCGTCCAGCAAGAGAATTAATGCGTCCTCAGCTTGTCGCATGTAGTCTTCTTCTTGCTCGGCCGTCATGGCTGGGGCCTTGGCCGGGGATCTGAACCATGAAGTCATCATGGACCAAGTTCGTCCGAATCCGAGGATGGCTGGCTCTTCGTATTGACGCGTGTAAGTCCGTAAGTCCCGGCCAACTATTTTGTGAGAGAGACGGGCGGCGCCAGCGAGGTGAGAAAGAATCCAATTGAGTGGGAACCAAGAAGGTATATCTCCAAGAAGTGAAACGAATTCGCGGTGAATGGGTTACAAAAGACTAGAGTCGTCCAGGCTTACTGGTAGGCGGATTGGCTCGAGTTATGACTCGCGTGAGCGCTTTGCAGGGTGTAATGCGGGGTGTGATTAGGTAGAGAAACAGGAATAAAGAACTTTGGAGTTGTTTTATAGGACATGCGAGGATTAAGAACGGGCGGGAGGGAAAAGAGAAGCAAGAGGAATGCTACGCCACGGACAATTTACAGAGGACGAAGGTAGACAGGAAGATGGTGATAGGAGCTGATATAAGTATGCACGAAAGAAAAAGCGCACAAGGCTACGTACGCTGCCTCGCTGCGTACTGAAAGTAGGAACCGAGTCTGCCTCTCGCAAGGAGCCTCGCAAAGATCATAAGCATACTCCGTATGGTTGCCCCACTTGGCGTACTCATCCTCCGCCACCCTGGCCCACCCACCAACATCCGCTGACTAACATCCTGGCCACCAACGTCGGGGGGCCTACAGTATGGGGTTAAGAAATAACGGGCCGATTTGAGGCCGTACACCCGCGACACCGAAATCGTATCTTCGCTTTAGCTTAAAGAATTAAAATACTACTTTATCCAAAAGTTCTCAAAGTCGAGAGTATATCATTTCTGCTTCGAAATACTTCTTATATTTAATTTCAGATGGTTATGAGAAGATTTGTGGAAGTTTTCCGATAATAGAAAAAGAAGTGTTAAATGCCTCGAATCCGCCGGTTAATTCTCAGCCATAGAGAGGGCCCAGCAAAGCGGCCTGCTAAAGCTCCAATTGCATTGGCAAGAGCGAAGTCAATTGTGAGGCTCGAGAACGTGATGCTATTCATATGAGAAAAGTTGAGGTGAAACCAAGTTCACAATGCATCGCTACTACCTACCTTTAAGACGGCCAAAAGGTGAATCTGAGTACGGAATACAATAGTATTGCTTGAGATATTCACGCCCTGGAGGCACCTCAGAGCCTCTCCCAAGCACAGCCTTTTCGCTTGTGAAAGGCCGGACCACGGAACTTCCTGACGGGCGCCACAGCCCGAACCGAACCTCGATGCTTCCGCCCATGCGTGCCATGAAATCTCCAAGACCGAAACGCTGCGATCGCATAAAACCACCTCCACCAAAACACAACACACCCCATCATCCATCCCTACCACACCACATCACGTCCATCTCCTCGCATTCGCACAACCCACAATGTCCGCCGCATCAGCATCAGGCAGCGCGCCTGCAAGCAAACCCTCGGAGAAAGGAAGCGTCGATGCGACCAAGGATGTGAAGCCCGCCGCCGCGTTGGAAGAGGATGACGAGTTTGAGGATTTTCCCGTTGAGAGTAGGTGTCTTTGTCTTTCTGCGGCTGGAGGACAGCTAGAGATGGGATGGAGGTTTAGAGGTGGATGACATATGCGGACGATGGCTAATATTTGGTGTTTTGTCAGATTGGACCAAGGAAGAGACAGAGGTACCTGGCGACAACACACATCTGTGGGAGGAGAGCTGGGATGATGATGACACGAGCGAGGATTTCTCTGCACAATTGAAGTAGACACTGCGATTCCTGTTTTCATATTCCGGTACTAACAAAAGCTTCAGGGAAGAACTCAAGAAGGTCGAGGCAAGCAAGAAGCGTTGATACGGAAAAAGTAATCAATAGGGCATTATGGAGTTTTCGGGTTTATACACAAGCTCACCACAAATACGGTAGCATACAATGAAGATCATGAGCACGCAAATTGCTGGTCCAATAGTGTTTCAATTGCGCTCGAGTGGCCTAAACTATACTATGTACGACGGTATCATCATCATCACCAATTTTCGTTATAGACTGGACTTGTTTTGGCGGCCTTGATCATATCAGAGTCTGCGTTCCTACCTCTCGTCCAAATTTACTTACTCGACAGAGCAGTGACACCTGGGAGTTCCTTGCCCTCGAGCAACTCAAGAGACGCACCACCACCGGTTGATACATGGCTAAGCTTATCCTCGACCTTGTACTTGGCAGCGACAGTTGCGGTATCACCACCTCCGATGATGACAATCTTTCCGTTCTGTGCAGCGTCGACGGCGGCATCAAGAGTTTGCTTTGTTCCGTTGGCAAAGGCCTCGAATTCGAAAACTCCTGGAGGACCGTTCCAGAGGATAGTCTTAGCCTTGCTAATGGCAGTCTTGTAGAGTTCGATACTCTTAGCACCACAATCAAGACCCATCCATCCGTCTGGAATACCCTCCTCATCAGTAGCAGTGCCAGTCTTTGCGTCTTTGGCAAAGTTGTCTGCAGTGATATAATCAACTGGGAGGACAATCTCGACATTGTTCTTCTTGGCTTTCGCAACGAGATCTCCAACAGTCTTGCTGCCGGCCTCATCAAAAAGACTGTTGCCAATCATGACGTTTTCCAAAGTCTTCTTGAATGTGAACGCCATACCACCACAGATAATCAAGCTGTTAACTTTTCCGAGCAAGTTGTCAATAAGTTGGATCTTGTCCGAAACCTTGGCACCTCCCAAAATAGCCAAGAAAGGACGTTGAGGATTCTCGAGAGCCTTGGCAAAGTATTCGAGCTCCTTCTTCATGAGGAAACCAGAAGCCTTTTGTGGGAGATCAACGCCGACCATGGAGCTGTGTGCTCTGTGTGCAGTTCCGAAAGCATCGTCTATGCAAAATTTAGCACCTTTGACAATCGACCAGATCCCCGAGCTGACTTACTGATATAAATATCTCCCAAAGCAGTCAAACCCTTTCTGAACTCATCCACCTTAGCCTTATCCGCCTTAACCTTCTTTCCCTCAGCATCCTTAGAGCTTCCCTCCTCCTCAGCATGGAAACGCAAGTTCTCCAGTAAAATGACCTGCCCTCCAGTAGCCTTGTTGACAATCTCCTCTGTCTCCTTGCCCACGCAATCAGGAGCCATCTCCACGGATTTCCCTAGCAGCTTCTCGAGCTCGGGGAGGACCGGCTTAAGGGAGTATTTCGCGTTCACTTTTCCATCAGGACGGCCCAAGTGCGACATGAGGATCACGGCTTTGGCACCGTGGTCGATGGCATATTTGATGGTGGGCACAGCTCCGGCGATGCGCTGCGGGTTTGTGACTTTCTTGTCGGCATCGAGAGGGACGTTGAAATCGACCTGCGCGATTCCTCGTCAGCTTTTCTTCTTTCTTCCTGGGTCTCGGGGATTATGGGGGAGGAAGAGGGGAGCTTACTCGGATCAAGACCCGCTTGTCCTTGAGCTCGACGTCGGTGATGGAGAGTTTGTTGGAGAGAGACATCTTGGATTTGCAATTGGCGATTTTCGGTGATGTTTGGAAGTTGAGGAGAGATGGATGGTGCTGAGAGGCGTGGGGTGCTGGGAAATTTAATCTTGTCACGCTCGTGTAAGGTAGTTGCTACCCCTCCATTAGTGGGGTGAGCTGCCTCACGCTGCAAGAAATTCGGGGCGAGGAAAAGCCGTGTCGACGAGCTTACACCTCCTTTCGTTAGTTGGTCGGGTCAAAAATTCCAAAAATCCGACTTTTTTGAAAGCCTCGCTCTATTCGATTTTTTCGACTTCACCATTTTAAGCCCAAAATTAAATTTCTTTAAGAGGAATATTAAATAAGATACGAGAATCATTTATATATTCTCGCATCCTTATTTACTACTATGATCATAGAATTATATAGGTCTAAAGTGGTAATAAGTCTGAAAATCGGGATCGATTTTCAGAAAAATCGCGGAAAGTCGGATTTTTTAGAATTTCTGACCCGACCAACTAACGAAAGGAGGTGTAGTTGGTCGGATCAAAAATTCCAAAAATCCGACTTTTTTAAAAGCCTCGCTCTACTCGATTTTTTCGACTTCACCATTTTAAGCCCAAAATTAAATTTCTTTAAAAGGAATATTAAATAAGATATGAGGATCATTTATCTATCCTCGTATCCTTATTTATTAGTGTAGTCATAGAGTTATATAGGTCTGAAATAGTAGTAAATCTGAAAATCGACCCCGATTTTCAGAAAAATCGCGGAAAGTCGGATTTTTTGGAATTTCTGACCCGACCAACTAACGAAAGGAGGTGTAGTGTTTTGGCTGAGTATGATGGACATCAAGATTTCCTATCATAGGTTGGAATTGCCTTTTACTTATTGCAATAATTCTCGAGCAGACTGGAATTCGGCGGTGTCTGGCTTTTCTTCAATTGTGTTGTGGCTGAAGTCGACTCCGACTGTCATTGCCGAGGGACATTTTCTTTTCCTAAAATGTCTTCTGCTTTTTTCTTACAGTAATACCATTTGAATTTTGTCATGTTCTGTTGTTGCCGGTTTGATTTGCAAGTTTACCTCGTCGTGGACTATTCTTACTGTAATTTCTGTCCTCCGTATTGCTTCTGTTGTGGTGCTAAGTTGCGGCAGTGGGGTTTATCAATAGCTTCATTTTATAGAATATGGAACGATTCAAGTGAGTCGAAGTTGTAGAAGTCAGAGAGTAGTGGGTCTTCGACTATTTTTTTGCAATTTGACTTGCAAGGTGAAAATGTATGAAGCTAATGGTTGAATAAATCTCCGATGTATGACAGGAAAGTTTCCGTCATGAAGATGATATTCACCTGCCGTTACGACATACGAGGCGGTGGCTTCTCTCGTAACACTGTGCCTCATTAACCTCCCTTCCCTATTCTCCGATCTTCATTCAAAATCACCTTTGACTTTCTAAGACCCCATAAGGAGATTAAAGGATAGATGGAATATAACTCCAATAAGAGCAAAATTCTTGATATTGGTACACTGCCTCTACTTAGAAATCAACGCGTAACAAGATATTCCGCTTTAGGTCTCTTGGAGTGTCGAGAGTAAAGCGGAAAAGTTGGATAACTCTTACATTGGGTCAATTGTTCTTGTCCTCCTATCTCGGCTATATTTGAGACTTATGACAAGATGAACGCAGATATCTGAATCATATTGATGCATTGCACGTCAGAATGCATCTCTGTCGAACGCCAATCGGAGCGGGGAAATGATTTAGGCGGGGGTGCTAGAAGAAATCGAGGAACTATGAGAGAGTAATAGGCCAGTATTGTCGCTCAATACTGGGACTCCACCTTGACTACTTCAGCTGCTCATTATTTTCTTATCACCCGGAGATTCTGTCATTCTGCATTCGATTTTCAAATGTCGTGTTGCCTCATAACTTGCAAAGTTGCAAGAAACAGAACACGATGTGGAGATAGCAAATACCCCTCAGGTCCCTCATAGGGCAACGTTGTACTTGTGCATATGCATTGCCGTCTTGTATTTCCTTTACACCGCTACGTTTTCAATTTCAAAGCTTCTCATCGAATCGTTGTACTTTATATCTCGCAGCGCTCCGAGACACCAATTTTTGTACAAATGCGGGGTCAAGTGATTCTTGATCGAGATTGTAGAAGGTAAGACAACCAACGTTTATGCTACTTATTACCCATCCTCTTCACCACGATTCAGTCAAATTTGATACACTTCTGCCCCTATTGCTCATTTCTTCTACAAACTGTAGTAGCTCTGGAGCAATTGTTTACTTTGCCACGATGCTGGACATAACACTCCTCACGGGAAGCTCAGGTATAACAGGGTCATGGAAAACACTCATCCTCGCAACAATAACCCTCTCCTTCCTCGTGTACCTTGTCCAAACAGCCCATTCCTACTACCGTCTTCGTGCTTTCAAAGGGCCTCTTTTCGCAAGCCTCAGCCGAGCGTGGCTTTTCCACACGACACTCACTGGTAGACAACACCAAATATACAAGGAAGTTTCCGAGAAATACGGTACTTAGCATTGCCATCTCACCTTCTTAAATTTGCAGAAGAAAGTTTCTAACCACAAAGATAGGACCCATTGCAAGAATTGGCGCAAATCTACTCCTCACGGATGATCCCGATCTCCTAAAACGCATGAGTGCCGTTCGCGCCGACTACGTGAAATCGCCCTGGTATGAGGCCTGGAAACTGGATGCTGATACGCACAATGTACTTTCACAACAGAAAGAAAAGTTGCACGCGGAGTTGAGAGCCAAGACGATAAACGGTGTAAGTAAACCCTCTCCTCCCTTTCAGCAGTCCACAAAAGCTCTGAAGAGGCACACATATCATGAGAACGAAATACTGACGTGTTGAAATTGACTGTAGTACTCCGGAAAAGACATCCCTCACATCGAAAGCACAATCAACACCCACATCCTCGAACTCATCGCCCTCATCCAAAAAGAATACCTCCCCTCTCGCACCGGCGGCCACAAACATCTCGACCTCAACAGCGCCGCCCAATATCTCACCATCGACATAATCAGCGACATTGGATTCTCGCACAATTTTGGCCACCTACGTGAGAACAGAGATATATTCTCCTACTTTGCAGCACTTAATATCGTCATGATTACAATGCGAAATAACATTCCGTTTATAAACACAATCCTGACGCATCCCTGGGTGAAAGGGCTGGTCGAGACGAAGGGCGAAAAGGGATTGACGATGGGGACGATGGTGGGGGTTTCGGAGGAGCGTGCGAGAGAGAGGTTTGGGGAGGGGAAGGTGGTAAAGAGTGATATGTTGGGAAGTTTTGTGAGGCATGGGTTGAGTTTGCAGCAGGCGCATAGTGAGGCTTTGCTTACGATGTAAGTTTGCTTTTGCACCATTCAAAGTTGAATCGAGCCGGACTCCCGAGGTTGAGAACCGAGGATGTGTTGGGGCGTCAAGATTGTTTGTTTTACTGACAGAGAATGTGAAATAATAGAATCGCGGGAAGTGATACGAGTGCTGCAGCCATTCGAACGACTATGCATCGCATCATTGCCGCACCGCCTGTGTACCGGAAACTTCAGCAGGAGTTGGACGCTTCGAGAGAAAACTTTACAAGACCAGTTTTGACTACAGCGGAATGCCGTCAGCTTCCTTATCTTCAAGGTGTGCATGGCCCTTCAAAAGTGAACTCTCTAAACCCTCCCTAACCAACCTCGCTTAGCATGCATGCTCGAAGGCCTCCGTATCAGTCCTCCCGTCACCGCTCTCCGCACCAAGATCCTCTCCTCCCCAACAGGCGATACGCTGCCTTGCGGTTGTAAGTAACAATCTAACTCCTCGACCCTCTGTCTTTTCACACAGAAGCAATTTTCATCACTTCATCCCCCTTCTGCATCTCTTTCACTTCTTCTTTTCTCCCTCCTCTCATCCCTCCTACAACCCCAACTAACACCCCACTAGCCTACATCCCGCCCGGCACCGAGATCGGCGCCTCAATCCTCTCCCTGCACCACTCCAAGAAAACCTACGGTCCAGACGCCGACGTCTTCAGGCCTGAACGCTGGCTTGAAGCCGAAGCAAACGCAGAGGGCGAAGCCAAAGGTAGAAACGAAGGAGCAAAGAAAAAACTCCAAGAAATGAAAGCGAACATCGATCTAGTTTTCGGCTACGGTAAAGATGGATGTCTTGGAAAACCAGTTGCGTTTTTGGAGATTGAGAAGGTTTTGGCAGAGGTAAGTTGCTCGTTTAACCCTTAGCCCGGTTCTCTAGGGGTGTCTTCTTGTCAAGTCGAGGAAGGAAGGTAGAGATGTAAGGATGGGGAAATGGATGGCTGACTTTAATGACAGATGTTCCTAAGATTCGATTTCATACTTTATGAGCCGCAAAAGGGGTATAAAGCGTATGCGTATAACCTGTTGGTGGATAAGGGTATGAATGTCTTGGTGACGCCGAGGGAGGGTGTGCCGAAGTACTAGTTGGAATTGCGGAGGTGCAAAGAACGACGGCTTGAGGCGTGAAGGTCAGTGCTTGGACTTTGAAAGGAGGAATGCATCGGGTTTTGGGGGCCTGCTCTTAAATTCATGGCGTTAAATTGCGGATGTATCAATTCGATTTAATGATTGAATCTCAATGAGAACGTAGTGATCAGAGAGAGAAGAGATGGTTGTTGAATGGAGCGAGATACGAGTGCAAATCCTCAATGGTCGAATTGGTATCTAGGTATACTGTACAAACCATCCTAGTTCAGTTATTGTCTGTGAGGCCCAAAATAAGGGGCTTGGGACGACCAGAATTGCCTCATTTGATCCCCTGGTCAGCATCTTTCTGACACCATACTCTTGTAGTTTCCGACTTCGGCGTCGCTTTATCAAGGCCTAAAGACTGCAGGCCCAAAATACATGGATCACCATGAGTAACCGAGAGCGGGACACCGCCTTCGCTGCTGGTCTCGCTATTCGATGACACCGAGAGATCATGAAACGAATTTGAAAAAACGGCAACTGTATCTATAGAGACGACAGACGTGGAACCAAACGTCTCAATGTTTCTCGGAAGGGCAAATGAAGCAAGTTGCACCATATGCCGGCTTACATGTCGCCGAAATTCCGAGAGAGAGACCACATTGTCTACGAGCTGAGGTGCATTTTCATGCTCACGAACCCCAGTGTCCCAGTCGCAAAATGGACAATCCACTGATGGAATGCCGTTGGGAGGACTTCGACTGAAGCTTATCAAAAGTTCCAGTTGTTCTTTCGGAAGAAAGACCACGTGTTGAGCTTCCAAGTGTGATTGGTATTTATCTTCCTCGATAAACGTCTCACGACACAAAACGCAGTCCCATTCCACACGATGTGCTTCATTTTCATGGGCAAACCAAACATGAGAAGATCTGAAAAGCTTGGGGCCACAATCTTGGAATGTGCAGACGTAAGGTTGAAGATGATTGTAAAGATGCTTTCTAATGAGAATTTATTAGTGAAGGGACTTGAATAACAGAAGACAGTGGGGATTCTGAGAAGGGGGAATGTTTGTGTGTCGGTATGAGAGGAAGTTATCATCTCTACTTAAAAGTACCGTATGTGATGTAAGATTGAAAACAGGCGAAAATTGCATTCTTGCGGTCTGCTTAGAGCTTTCTCCAGCCGGCCAAGTCACCGTACCAAAGGAGCTCTAATTGTACCTGTAAGAAGTTTTCGCAAATCCACTTGGGTCTGATAGAAGTTCTAGACTTGGGAATTACATGTAGGAAGAACATCGGCAAAGCTTACATGCTTGGTAAACGCGACCATTTGGGGAAACTCTTCCGGCAGAAGGGACAGTCGAAACATGAGCCATCCAAGATATCGGGCAAAACAAGGTCGGCCTCAAAGGCGGAGCTGCTTATGCCACTCTCATCCGTGACTAGAACCGCAGACACTCGTTTCGTCGTATCCATTGCATGTTTCGTTTGCTTTTTAGCGCTCGTGGCTAGACTTGATTGATAGAGTTCATCATTTTCTCGACAACACCGCAAGTACTCTCTTCGGTTGGTGTTTGCCGTTCCCAGGCGGGCGGATAGCCACGAATAATGGCGATCGCCGAGTTTCGGAAATTTCTCTCGGACATGCGAGATATCAAAGTCGGGTGAAATGGGGAATTTCGTCTGTGGCATAGCTGCTCCCCTAATATGATCCCCTTGTTTGATTTTCCATATTAACCTCGACAATTTGAACAATTCGTCCAGCGTCGAGGATATCAGTGACACATGAGCATTTAGTTCGGAGGCTCGTTTGGCTTTTCTGACTGACAGTCCAACATGCAATAGTGCAGTTTCTACTGAATTATGTTTCCCCGAGTCAGCGAGAACTGATTCATCAAAGTAAAAGGCGCACTATGCCATTTACCCTGGTCCAAAATCATTTTTAGATCTCCGAGCAAAGTCAAGACCATACTCTTGACCCGCGGTGCCTCTGCTAGCTCGGTGTCCATCGAGCTTACTCGCCCACTAACCTCCAAGGCGCCACAATTTGTGCCCCAGATGGCGAATCGACCGCAGGCATCAACTATAGCATCTTCTGGTAAGTCAAGTCCATTGCGGTGGCCTTCCTCACCAAAATGTATTGCCAGCGAAGTGAAAAGCGTATAACAGGAGGTAGCTATCTCGACAATGGAAGAATGGTCGCTCTTGATAACGTCGATCATCGCAGAATTGGACTTCCACGCGGTCGGTCGCGTTATTCCTGTCCCGCTGTGTCGATATTGTGGGCATTGGGGCCTCACGTAGCAAGCGGACTAATGTAACTGCAAGTGACTGTCGTAAAAAGGGCTCCTGAAGACAAAAAATTCAGCTTGATGCTCGAGTATTGAAGATTTGGTGTTTGATTTGATTAGTCATTGTCGTCATCCAGGCCAATAATACGAGGGATTCTTACATGCACCTAGCAGCCCCTCCTTCCCCATTCGTATGATGACTGTCTTCCACGGATTTTGACCGCATTCTGCCGACTAACATCCGCCGGCTTGTTCTAACATCATCTCTACAACAAATCGTATATATTCGAACCACACTCAACATCGTTGAGAACAACACCGCACAATGTCCAGCCTAACAAACCTCCTCAGCATCCTTGTGCGGTACTCCGAACTTGTCGAGCGTTTGCAATGGGGCCAAAAAAATCTACAGACAAATCGAAGCCTTAACCGCCAGCGAGAATTCGAGCATTCTAGCCTTCTCAGAAAGCTTGGTGTCCAACGTCTTTTGTTTGAGCAGTCTATTGAGGAATTATTGGCACTCGTAAGCTGCAATCTAGAAGAAATTGGTAGCGCTCTGCAATTGGAAATGCCGTTTGGCAAGTTGATTAGTACAGTATTCTTGAAGAAAGAGCTTCGCGAGAGGTTGAGTAAATCTTCATACGGCAATCTAGAAGAGAGCCTTCGATCTTCGATGCCACAATCCTGGAACTCGGAGGTTGTCAACATTACAGAGGGGATGCTAGAAGACATTGAAGCTACATTATTGGTTCTGGCAAACAAAAAACGTTGGAGGGTTTTGGATTGGGCGTATGATATGGTTAGTGGCTCCTTAACAGCTCGCTCCCCGTTGTGGACCTACTGAAGCTTCGTTCGCTACAGGCAGCATGGCGTAAAGATTTGACTCCAGAGCAATATCATAATATAAAAAGAGTAATGAAACAGCTCGAGAAATCGAATAAAAAGCTCCGGGCGGTCTTAGAACTCGACAGTGGTACCGATAGTATACGCATCTCATCACAGATTTTACCAAAATCTTACCCTCAGTTTCTCGAATTCCGCATATTTGGAACACGACTTTACGAAGCTTTAGAGAAAGCCTGGTTGTCCAAGAGCCACCATTCGATTCAGCTCGGCCTACTTTTGCAGCGTGCATCCGAGTCGGAGAATAACGAACTGCGCCTCAGCTTTTATGATCCCTCCTGTAGCATAAGATTCTGGGGCGAAAGGTTCACATCCTCCGACACCTCAAACTTGAAACTAAAATGGCGAGAGATCAGCACCTATCAAGACGATACCCATCGGATGACAATTCCATCTTCCAATTTTAATTCTGACATGGCCTTAAAACCTCAAGATGAACCGTCGAAAATACCTTCATCAAATTCATGGATAGAATTTGATGGTCACTTACACCAAAGCTCGCCATCGCAGGAAGCACACGCTGCTGGTGGTCTTTCAAGCGTGAGGGTCGCTGGGTAGGTCCCTTTAATAATACTTTTGGTTTTGCAATGATTTTTATAATATTGCAACCTGATGTACACATGCTAAAGAGGTTACTCACAGAGGTCTTGCTCCAGGAACCAGAATTTCTTCCGCAGCTTTCGAGCCAAAACCAGCGAAATTGGACAATGAGATCATTTCAAAGTAAGTACAAATTTGGTTCCATATCCGGATTTTCTTTTCAAAGAGAGTCAGCTAACACTTTTATAGGATCCCAGAGTTTGCGCCTCAAGATCTATGGGACATACTTCAGAAGTGTCCCCCCTCGGAATCGCATTATGGGGTACTAAGAGGCGATTATGATCGCTCTTTCATGCTCCAGTTTCTTCAGCACCAATTCCCAATCAGTCCTAAGCCATGGCCACAGGCTGCTTCCATCAAATTCCAACTGAAGCATCTTCGACTTATCAACCTGGAAATACTTTTAGGGAACGATCAATTGCAATCAACTACTAGAATGAGACGTCGTGACCGTTATAAATTAGCCTTCTTGCTTGCTTCTACTTTTGCACAATTATACCCTTCTCCTTGGATATTTTCAGGTTGGGGCAAGCGAGACATATTTTTCAAGCAAAATAGATGGTCCTCCGAGCATTCGAACGGCGAGGAATCCGTGTATCTAGAAAAAGCGGAGCTGTGTTTCGATGAGCCCTATCTCAAATGCTCCCCAGACTTGAAATTTCGATCACGATCATACCCAGAATCAGAATCAGGAAAAGAGATTGATCATAGCATCAGTACGCTTGGGATCGTCCTTCTGGAATTGTGTTTCTGGCAGAAAATCCAGGACACTGAATTTCGACAGCGCTTTCCAGCTGAAGGCCAACTCAGTCGCACGTTTGACCAAATGGCAGCGCGAGATTGGTCCGAGTTGGTGGTTGAGGAGGCTGGTCTCGAATTCTATAATGCAATCAGGTGGTGCTTGACAGATACGGTTGCACGCCGTGGCTCTGGGGTGTCTTCGGAATGGAGAAAGGATTTTTTCGAAAATGTGGTTGCGCCCTTGGAATACTGCTTTCAATGTTTGGAGCAGATCCATTCTAAAATTTCTGTGTAGGCTCAGCAATTCATCAATATTCCTACTAATTGATGTGCCATTCCAGCTATCTAGGCACGCTCCAGGATCCTGTGCCGCATTTATATTAATATCTGATTCGTCAAGCTTGCTGCATAGCCCCCGCAAAAAATATGATCTCGTGATATTCGATGGACTGCAGCCTGCTTGACGCAAAGCCTCGTTCATTTTCTGCTTCAACTCTGTGTTATGGTCATTGAGCCGTATTGCTTTCATGCACATACGAGTTGTGGATTCAAAAGCAGCCTATTCTTTAGCCTCCTACGTGTGAGTGAGCGTTTATCGACATACGGGCTGGGATTTTTGCCGAGCATAACGACAGCATGAATTCCGGTGGGCACATTTCTGAAGATAATCATGGTCCAGACACTGCAATCATGGATCAAGCGCGAAGTTTCGACGACGATATGGAATTCTGGTCTCATCTCACACTTGACGAGAAAAAGAAGCTCATCCTCGATAGCAGGGCGAGGTCCAGCTTTGTCGACGCGAAGCAAAGGCCGGTGGCTAGTATGGAACTTGACACCCACGCTTCATTCAATTCAATCCATCCCACGGCAGATCTTATGAAGAATCAGATGCTGTACATCCAGAGCCAGCAATTGGATCGTGCTAGTACCCAGAAATGGGCAAGCAACTTGCGATTTCTTACCGAGGCTGGCTACATACCAATGCCCGGCGAACAACCTCTCGCTAACGGAAATATATCAGGAGGCCCAGCCCCATGTAATACGGCTGGTCTCAAGCCATTCATGTATCCTGTTCAAGAGTTAGCGGTCACGGAGCGAAACGACTTCCCGGATTACACGGAATATGTTGCAGTGTCTTATTGCTGGGGAGACCGCTCAAGGGTGGAGCATGATTCAACGGTCCCTCCTTTACGGGAAATTCCTATCACATCATCGAAGGGGGCTCCGGTCAGAAGCAATAGATGCCCCAGCATAGTTATCGATCGTGCTATCCGATATGCTGCGCACGTCGGCGTCAAATTAGTATGGGTCGACCAGGAGTGTATCAATCAGGACGATCGAATGGACCAAGAGCGTGGCATCCAATCGATGGACCTAGTATACCAGCAATCAAGTCATCCCGTCGGTCTCCTAGACTACTACTTTTCGAGACAAGAACACATCGACATTTTTGACGATTTGATGAGTGGTGGCTCATTCTCACCGAACCAGATCCCGGTACTAGCGGAAATCCTTCAAATACTGCTGCATGAAAAGTGGTTCTCAAGGGCGTGGATCCTCCAAGAATCAGCTTCATCCGGTGGAAAAATGCAGCTTTTAGCACAGTGCGATTCCAATCTTATAGTGCCATCTATTCTGGGAGGAATCCTAGGCGAAATACAATTTAGCATTTTCTCGCTACAAGAAGCAGCTACTTGGGCATGGCAATACATATCCGACCACTCCATAGCTCTCGAAAAATCTCTCGTCGAAACGCTTAAAGAAGCTTCCGTCCAGCTTTTCGGTCTTTGCCCCGTGCAACTACCTCAATACACATCTCGACTCCCTTGTAACGCAGCTCAAGCCTTACATTTCTTGCAAGATAAGAGCAACTCTCGAACCGCAGATCGGTTGGCCATTTTGGCGAACCTATGCAACTACTCTATTCGATTGAATACGCTTAAAATAGAGGATATGAGCTTCAGCACTTGCGCCCTGACACTTTCTATTATCAACGGTGACATCTCGCTCTTAGAAGGTCACAAGCTAGCTGCTGTGAATCAAAATTACAGGGATTGGAAGCCATACTCATGGTGCCCACCGGCTCAAAAAATCGCTCAAGCGAAACTTGAAGGAACCAGTTACTTTGACGAAGACGATGAAGTATTTCGAGTACGGATAGACGAGTTGACTCCGAAAGGACTTCTCGTCTGCGGCTGGCTCTGGAAAATCGACCATTTCATCCGTCTCCAAGAGCTAAAAAGTAAATTTAGTGAGAAATGGAAGTGGGTTGATGTTGAAACCCCGGGCCAAAGACTTCCGCTTGCCGCAGAAATATGGTGGCATCTCCTCCGTCATCTGATCCAGAACAAACTCCATTCTCTAGCTGATACCCTCTGGCATCTCACACGAAGTAGAGTTTATAAAACGCAACAAGCCAGAGACGTAACGATGATCAACAGCTCCCTGCCTACATCATTCGGGGAATTCATCCTCCGGAAAACGCCTCTGATCGAAGGACAAGAAGATTATACAAAGTTTTTCCATCTTGATCTGTCGGAAGAACATTTCCAAAGAATGTTGATTGATCACATTGTTCAAAGAGGAGAACTGTGGTGCGGCAGTCTTGCGAATGATAAGAGTTGTGATTCTAGAATTATGGCGATTTTTGAGCCGATGCACAAAGGTTGGGCGTTTACGCCAGCCTCTACCCTTCATGAAAGATCGTGGGCAACGGCTACTGGAAACAGACCAGTCTCTTGGTCCGTGCAGCCTGGGAGTCCTGTTGGCCTTGACAGTAATGAATTTCAACCAAATTTGCGATGTATAAAGCTAGTCAGGGGGCTTTGGAAGTTCCAACGTTTACCGAAAGCAATGCAGTATTGTTTAGAGTGAATTTATTGAATTCGAAGCTGTAATAAAGCTAAGACAAAGTGGAACATCGAGGGTAGTAATGGTATTGTTGTAGCGTGTAAAGAAGAAAGGGCTTAACATTCTCCCGCCTGAACCTCCTCGAGCCATCTCATCTAAGAGAAGCGCAAAGCGGGACAGGCCTTAGTATTCCGCACATTAAAACGGGGGGCAGCGGTACACTAACGAATCCGAGATATCCCATCAGCCGTAAGACATAGAATTTCCTAACACATCGAAAAAGAGCCCCAATTAGATTCCCATCCCCTATGACTGGACTTCGATAAAAGAGTTTCAAGTCACTCGTTCTGGACAAGAGAGTCAACCAAGAAAACGGGCAGGCCAGAAGTTCCACAACTCAAATGATCCCAAGTATTCGTTTCTTAACAGTCATAACACATCATATCATTTCCTTAACAAATCTCAAAACCTCAATTTGTGCAAGCAATATAGACCACTCTCGATAGGTACACCCCAACGCCAAACATCCAAAGCCCGCCCAACCGCATCAATTTCGTCATCTCCGTTTCCAGCCTCCAGGATTTCCTTCCTTCCTGGTGTGCTCAAATGCATGTTTTATATAAAAAGAACGAAAAACGCCGATGCATGCAATTCCCAAAGAAAGATCTTCTTATGTCGGCAAGCAAAAGCAATTCTATACTAATCGCCCATTTCCTGACCTAAAAAGAATTACAACAAGCGGATATTAGGCGATGGGGGTGCTGACCGAGCCTCTACTTCTTCGGCCGAGTTGGATAAACTTAGGTACGCGGTCCAGGCGATACCAACTGTAGAGACGAAAGGCTTTGGTGAACAGTTAGAGGGGAGCCCTAGATACATGGTAGAGAACTTACCAGTTGGAATTGGATTGGCATGAGTCGAAAGTTGATGATTTGTACCAAGGGCCAGACCATGAAGTTGGCTTTCAGTGTTGGCATATACATATCGCGCATCTTGTGGGTTACAGCTCGTTGTCCACCACCTTCCGCAATAGTCATCACAGTGAAGAAAGTGGCAATACCTTTTTCAAATTAGCTTTAGACGTGCGCCATTCTGGCAAAGTAAAACCTACCAACTGGCGCAAAGATGAACTGATCAAAAGCAACCATCTTGATAGCAGGTCCAAGGCCACTTGTCTTTGTAACAGGGAAAGTTTTGGAGAGGAACTGGAACCACTTGAACTGAACGGGTGCCATCAAGAAACCATATGCCATAAACCGAGTCAATCTCTCAAAGTCGAATGTAGGAGGAAGATTATAGGCTTTAGAGTCGGGGATCAGCTCGCGGTCGTAGAAGGGATTCTTCCTGTCCAGTTCATGGATTTCGATCGCGATCGGGTCGTCCTTTGTTACTCCTCCAGGCTTCCGCAGAGCGGCCAGTCGAATCGCCGCTATAGACTGTGCCAGTGTATCAGCTAACCCTCCGAGTATTGCGTTCGTAATCATCGTCGTGAGGACTGGAAGTATATTAGCAAGCTTCCAGATATGGCGGGCTATGAAAACGTACTTGGCCTGTCCGCATAGTAGGCGTTGAACTTGGCTATCAGTCTGCCCACCATGGCTAGTTCTAGTAGGAAGATCGATAAATGAACGACGGGCTGTTCGAGTATATTCGTTAGCAAAAAGGTTCGAGTTTCGGAGGTTGAACTGGGACAAAGCGGCAGTTGCAAAATTGGCAGTCGCAAGAGTAACACCAACACCCAGCCCTCTCTTCCTGCCTGGGAAAACTCACAACTCTGCCGTAGATGTATTTGCTATTTATCATGCGCATCCACCGCCGGCGATTTGCTTCAAAGAACATATTGGCGGATTTGTAGGGGAAGGGCGAAGAAGGTTCGACGTTCAAGGTGAGTGGAATAGCGATGACGGCAGACCCAACTTCCAGTGGAACCGATCGACAAGCTCCTGTTTTCGGATGGCGCGGCGGGACCTGAAGGAAACCTCAACACTGAGCAGTGAGCACTCTCGCTTTCTAAACAGGCGAACTTCTCGAGGCCTTCCAAAGTGAAATTTTGTCGTCGACGTCGCGAATGAAGGTGGAAGCTGGAGGTTATCGTCTGTCTCGTTTCAATTAGCCCGTCGCTAGCCTATGAACGCCCCCTGAACTCGCCAACGTATGACATACCGCGATGATCCCCTCAATCCTTCAGTGGCGCAGACCGTCACCCAACACTTGTGCATTAACACGAATTTAGTGAGTTGGTCAACTTAAAACACCAACTGATGAGTGAATTTTCTATGTGAAAATATAGATGAATCTGGCCTCAAAATTCGGATAAATGGATTTGATCGAGTAAGTAGCGAAGGTACTTAAGTTCGGCTCTCGGATATATCTGAGGCATATTTGTGTCCGGAAAAGCAAAATGCACCACCTCGCAAAGTTACACACTATTTTTGATAGCTAGCCAACACCTCGGGATTCTCCAACTCTTCCACCCTACAATTAAACAAACCAGCCAAAGAATTTCCTTTTGGAATTTTGGTCATGCTGACGTGTACTTCTGATCCTTCGATTTTCAAGATGTAATCCCCCCTTGAAGCCAGAGAGAGGGTTTTGTGCACGGAAGGTCCTGGTAGAATTCAAAGATGTATTTTCCCCCTTAAGCCAGAGACTTTTTCACTCCAAGAAAATATCCCATGGGAATTCCAATTTGTCGTCCAAGGCTCGTTTGTTTTGCTTCGTATTTTCACATGCATTTTGAGAAAATGAGGGGTAGTTGAGACTGATTCACAAGTTCCCAACCACTTCCAATACTAGTATATTATCCGCTACTCCATATTCCACTCTCAGTAAAAACCATACCCCTCCCTTCACATCCACTGATTAAAAATATTAACACTCTCCCTCGAATACCCAACATACTGGTCAGGATCACTATAATCCGGCGTAAACAGAATCACATCATTGCAACGACTTCCCAGACCTGTATTATTCAACCAAGCCGATTCCCACTAGCCATGAGAACAGTGTCAGTGAGTATGTTAAAAAAGAACTTTCAGGATGCTTACGTAGAACACGCCTGTTCCCAATCCATTCGGAATCCCCTTAACGACCGCAATGACTCTTTTCATCCAAGTTACTAGACAACCCATCAGCAATTTCCCCAACACATAGCCCCCTCGCTCTCCTCTCCTCTCCACCATCCCCTCCCAAAAAAGAAAATCTCTCAAACGTATACTCACATTGTCCTGCAACCGAGTAAGGAATCCCCGGCTCAGCCGACGTCGGAATAGGATCAAACTTCCCATCACAAATGGCCGGATAATTCGTCTCAACCACCATGACCGGCTTCGCGTATTTCTTGACGATAGTATGCAGACTGTTGTTGAGGTTGGCGATCGTGGCGTGGATGCTGTAGTAGGCGTAGCAAGTAAAGCCGAAGACGTCCCAGTCGCTGGTTTTTACGCCGTTGGCGGTTAGGGCGTCGTACCACTGGGGAGAGTTTAGTAGGTAAGGTTGGGAGTATGTGATGTGATGAATGGAGGGGAAGGGAGGAAAGGGGTGTACCTTGGTTTGTAAAGCTACGTCCCAACCATTATCAATATGTATCATAACCTGCGTCTTCGCGACACCAGCAGCATATGCATCATCCACACCCGCTCTCGCCGCCTTGTACCTAGCCAAAACCTCCAAGTCAGCCCAGTTGCCCCCCCCCCCCCTTTCCCCACCACCCTAAGACCAAAAAACAAAAAAAGACTCACAACGTCGCAAAATTCGCAAAAGCAGCGATCAACGCACTCCCCTCGAGACCAATATCCGCACGTCCCGTCGGCCACAAAATCCCATACCGAACCTCATTCCCCAACGACACGATATCAAGCGGGACCCCTGCCTCCATGAAAGCCACCAAGGTACTATTTACATAATTTCGTAGTGTTTTAGATAGGGGTGTTAAAGCTGTAGGCCAGGCGGCGGGGGCAGGTTGTTTGCCTGGATCGGCCCAGGAATCGCTGTCCAATAATCAATTATCAGTTCAGGTAACTATTTATGATATCAAGAGTAAGAATAAGGAAGGGAGGCGTGTGGGGAAATCTTACGCGAAATGAAAGTTGAGGTATATCCCGTGACCCTTCCCGTGCAACCTCTTCGCCAGAGCCAAAGTATACGCCAGTCCATACTTGCCATCCGGCGGGTTAACCCATAATCGCAAGCGAACACTGTTCATACCCGATTCCCCGAGGATATCGTCTGCGGGTCTGGTGGCATTACCCTTCGCTGTGTCTTTGAATATGCTTCCTGAGTCTTCGAGCATCTTGAGGGAACTTAGATCGTGGCCTTTGTAGAAAATGGATCTATCGGGTTTGTCAGTATCGAGCTGTTTTGGTTGATTTGTTGGGGGCAGAGCGTGAGGACTTCCCCGGCTCATTGTGCTGAAGACTCTCTGAGGATCAAGGTGGCTTGGACTCTGTGGTCTACTGCTTTACGCTTTGCATGCGGATCGAATGTCTTTGATGCTAAACCGATATCCAAGGACCTCCCAAAAATCTCCTGTTTTCGATCTTCTAGCACAACGACTCAAGCGGGAAAGCGCTAAAAATCAACGCAGTAAATCAACGCAGGACTAAGTAAAAAGGACTACAAACTCTTGAGCCAGGGTTGTAAGTGCCGCGACTAGAGGGAGCACCGAGAGAAGACGGAAGAAACGCATGATGCAACGAATAAGCAAAAGAAGGACGTCAAAGTGGAAACATAAGTTGCAATAGTAACAACGAGAGTGTAAAACTTCAAGTTACTTGTAGACCTTATAAGAACCCCCCTACCCCTCCCCATATTCAAGCCAAGCTACTAAAATAAGTTACCCATCTTGCCGTACGAAATACGATGAGATTCTAGGCAGCAACAGGCACAAATTTCCATAGCAAGTGAGGGCGAACAGTACCAAGACCTCGTATTTGCCCATGCAAAGTTACGCCTTCCTGGATCTGAGTTCCCGCACTAGCCTCAGGTCGGGTGGAAGCAACCTATTGAACTTAATATGCCGCAGCAAGGATGATGATGTCTCGGTAGGAACTAGCGTCCTGAGAGCCAGGTGAATAAATAGGGGGGTATCTACATGGCTCGCCGGAGGCTCAGACTTGCCTTTACTACTTCATTATTGAGCTATGCAAGATTCCAACGGCATCCATCTACTCCCAGGTTACTACTTGCGTAGAAACACACGAAAAGCAGGTGGATGAACTCCCGATGGCACATAAAGTCAATTCAGTAGTATCTGAAAATCATCACTGCCACTCGCGGATGGAGAAGAATGGAAGCTGTGGATGCACGAGATTCAAGAAATAAGTGATGTTCCTTTAGTCCTCCCTATTTCCATCTTGGCTGTCCTTGCGCCAAATTGTATCTGAATAATTAGCCTCCCCCAAAACCGAGCTTTGGAAAAACAGTAACTTACTGCTCGTTTCTTCTCGACTGCTACTGAATGCATTCCTAGCTTGTAAGCTAGTAGTCTAAGGACCTTCTTCTCAGGATCAATGCCTGGTATATTTGAAGCTTCTGGAGTGGACGTTTGGAAGCCACACTTTTCCCACACAGGACACTCCACTGCCCATTTGACCAGTGTTTCGTCCAGGTATGGAAATCGAGCCTCACGACCCCAATGAGAGATTACTCTGTCATCGCGCCCCAGATTTCGCTTCCCAAGGCGGTTGACATCCAATTCAAGTTCGTCAAGGAGAGCCGGATACCCGCCTCGCCTAAAAGCAGTAGAATGGCGTGTATAACCACCAAATAGCTCATCTGCTCCAAGTCCCGACAGGAGAATCCGAGCTGGTGTGGTGTATGAAGTTGGAATACGAGCGGTATCCGTCGAGGCTTGCCCAGTACCTCTCGCTGCAAAATACAAAGCGCAAGCAATTGAAAGATCCATTTCAGTGTTATGAGGGTAGATGAGACCAACAACATTCGACTTATGAGCAAGATATTCCGCATACGGAACATTGACCTACCTATAGTCAGAGTGAAAATATCAAAAAAAGCGGATAGGCTCACCGCAACAAATCGCCACATTCGATTAGGACAAGTGGTTTGTAACTCTTGGAAAGCCTTTCTTCCCGTAGCTCGATCAGGACACAACTCGTAATATTGTAAACCGTCCGCGCTGTCTTGATTGTCCCCTGGGGCAGTACCAGAAGCTTCATTCTGGTCATCCAAATGGCCCTGGGGATCAATCTGCTTTTTGTTAGACTTTGCGGTGTTCATGGCGGCTCTGATAGATCTTGGATTCTCAAACGCGACATTAAGCAAGTCAATCTCCTGATCAGGCGGAAGCAGATCATGAGCCATGCGGGCCAATACTGTGCAATCGAGACCACCCGAGAATAGAATAGCTACACGAACGCCTTGGGCTTGACTTTTCACAGGCGAAGGCACATTGAGAACCCGTAGTTTCAAAGATTCGCAAAGAAGCTGACGCAGATGTTGCACCGATGGGCTGTCAAGGTCCAGCGGCTGTGTTTGAGAGGGTATTGCTTTATTGAAAAGACCTAGGAATGGTGTCTGTATCGGTATTAGTCTCAGTCTCAATCGCAAGATCGCTATCAAACAGATCTTCTCGTTATGTCATCTTTGACGGCTGCAGAACTTACCGATGAAGACACACCCTGAGCTTCCCACGCATATTTTCGGCATGGTATAGTTGTTTCAGGCACAATGCTATTGTCAATTGCAGCCCCTAATGCAGAAGCCTCGCTGCCAAATGAAAGTTGGTAGATACCATCAGCCTCCACCTCCTTCCACCCCGACTTCGTGGGACCTGCACAGCTAGAGAATTCCACCATGGTTGGACAGTCCTGGGTGTTACAAAGTAACGACCGTCGCCCAAGACAGTCTCGTCCAAAGTACATTAGACCATGGTTTGAGTCAAGGAAAACGAAAGCAAAAGGACCTGATATGCTTCGCAAAACTGATAGTACGGCGGAAGTAGAGGCTGGAGCGGATAGGTGCGAAGCGCTTGCTTTCAACAGTAGATCATAGGCATGTTTTCCATCATTTCCCAAGACAGGAGCCGAGTCTATTGTCCAAGCCTCACCGTTCCAACACAGTGAGCAGCCACTTGCGCTGTCTTGAAATGGCTGTTCCGTAACCTGGCCGCCCCTCAGCGCCAGCACTGTCGAGGTCAGCGAGACCCAGATGGGAGCTCCCTCACCAGCGGTGACTTGAATTTGCGCCTGTCCAACGTGATCCGGACCTCTGTTGGACAATAACTGGCTCAGCTCAAGACTGGGGGTCCGGAAGGCCTCTCTTGAAACTGACGCGTAGATACCGCACATCCTCCAAATCCTCAAAAGCGCCTTGCCCAACGCGCCGACGGAGCTGGCAAATGAGATAATTTGGATTGGAAAATGCGAGTAGGACCAATATGACAGAATATGACACGTTGCGACTCCAGTCCTTTCTGTTCCCCTTTCGCACTCGGACCGGAGGATGGGAGTGGTGGGAAGCAAGAAAATGTCGCGGTGTGTGGTGACTGTGGTGGTGGTGGAGATTTTTGTGGTGAAGACCTCGGGACAGTGGAGAGAAATCTTGACGATCCCTCGTTTCGCTTCAGAAACCAACCTCTCGGACGCAAACCCGACCGACAACCAGCACAATCAGCACAACCAGCTCAGCCTTCCTAACAGTACATCAACTCCAGAATAATGAATACGTCTAGGCATCGCTGCTTGGAATCTTTTTGCATTTGCCTCAACAAAACTACTCGCATCTCTTGCTAAAGCTGAGAAAGCTTAGAGCTCTCTTGACGACTACCCCGCGTCAACCATCATCATCAGCAAAGACATTGCCTCCGCGAGGCACTGGCGGATGTATGTCTCCCCCCAGTCTGCAGACGGAAGCCATAGACCAAGGGGCCCTATCCAGCACATCTGCAAGTGAAAAAGAGTCTGCTGGGGACGCACAATTACCAGCTTCTCCCCCGAGCGGTGGGGATATAACGGCAACTCAGAATGATGGAGCGCAACCTATAGCGCCAGACGGGAAAGATGTTTTGGAGAAGAAAGGAGCAATAGCTCAACATCCAGATGTTAGCAATACAGGCGCTATGGAAGCGGCGTTAGACGTGGACGAGAAGGGAGGGGAGTCGCCAGAAACGATCGAGGAAGCATCGCAACACCAAGATGCCATGGAATCGTCTACGGCAACCCTGAAACCGCCACCAGCATTTTCCTCGAAACAAGCAGCGGCGCCCAAAAAAGAGTCGAGAAGTCGACAACTCTCTGTCGGTGAGAACGCTTATCTCGATCCGACTCCCCGAACTCCAGCTCCGTCACAACCGCCGTCGAGGTCAGCTTCCAGTGCAGCTTCAATACCTCTTTACAAAAGGAATGCAGACAGTGGGGAAAGGTCCCCGACGAGATCAGATGCGGGCTTTGACGAAAAGACTTCCGCCAGTGAGGATGAGCGAGAGTCGTCCTCGAGATCCGAAATACACAATATAATGGAACAATTCAGCGAGGAGGGTCAAGGGCCTGGTCATGAGGAAGTCATGTCGCCACGATTGGAGGTAGCAGGACCTCTTCTTGGAAGCCCAATCCAGCACCCACCGAGGAAATCAAGCCTAGAGCCTCTCAATGCGAGTGGGGTGCAGAGTGTAATGGATTTGCGGATATCTTCTCCTCATATTTCCACTGAGAACTCTCCTTGGGATCCATCTGATGTTGGTCCAGCCGTTCCGCCAAAGCCAGGATCAGTTCGTAGTTTTGGACAACAGAGGACCGGTGATGGCCAATTTCAGACGCCCGACACTCCCCTTTCTCCCCCTCTTCATCGTCCCCCGCCCCCAGAACCCGAGCCCGAACCTGATCTTCCCTTTGACTTCCACCGATTTCTAGAACAGCTGAGACATAGGACCGCTGACCCCGTGGCCAAGTTTCTCAGGTCTTTTCTGCAAGAATTTGGCAAAAAGCAATGGATGGTTCATGAACAAGTCAAAATAATAGGTGATTTCCTTGCGTTCATCACAAACAAAATGGGCCAATGTGAAGTTTGGCGTGAGGTTTCGGATGCAGAGTTTGATAATGCCCGCGAGGGCATGGAGAAACTTGTCATGAACAGACTATATACGCAAACATTCTCCCCCGCAATACAACCTCCACAACCCATTCCAGGAGGTAAGCCAAGAAGGAGAGGTGCGGAACGTCCAATGGGACCTGGAAGGAGAGGCCAGCATCAAGAAGATGTGGAACGTGATGATATTCTTGCTCAGAAAGTCTCTATCTACGGGTGGATCAGAGAAGAACACCTTGACATACCGCCGGTTGGAGACAGCGGTAAAAGGTTCTTGGTCCTGGCTCAGCAAGGTAATATGCTGTATTTTCACTCATCGGATTATATCTGACTATCTTGCAGAGCTTTTGAAGATAAAGACATACAGAGCACCTCGAGATAAAATTATTTGCGTTCTCAATTGCTGCAAAGTAATATTTGGTAAGAAAGTGTGGCTTAATAAATACCAACGTAACTAATGTTGTAAGGTCTCTTGAAACATTCAAAATCCGATTCTTCGGCGGACTCTTTTATGCCGCTACTTATTTATGTTGTTCTACAAGCGAACCCAGAACATATGGTCTCCAATGTACAGTATATCCTGCGTTTCAGAAACCAGGACAAGCTCGGTGGCGAAGCGGGCTACTATCTCTCTTCATTGGTAAGTGTTTTCCGATGCTTGAAAGCTGTCTGGCTAATAACGTGGTGCAGATGGGTGCAGTTCAATTTATAGAGAATCTTGACCGCACTACATTGACGATCTCGGATGAAGATTTTGAGAAGAACGTTGAAGCGGCAGTTTCTGCTATAGCTGAAAAACACCAGGCTGCAGAGATAGCAGAGCCTCCTCCACCTAGAGCACAAGTGCCAGAAAAATCGGCATTGAGTCGCCCAGAGGTAACTCCTCGTCATTCTATGGAAGGAGAGTCCTCAAATCCCCGAAAGTCAACTTCATCGAATGAGTACAGTGGAGATGACGAAAAAGCCGCTATGAGCGGCCTTCTTAGGACAATTCAACGTCCTCTAACGTCTATTGGTCGGATATTCTCCGAAGAAAGTAGCTCGTCCCAGGGACCTGCACGAACTCCTTTACCCGGGAATTCGCGTCCAAATTCTCGGGTCGGCACAGAAGCTTCCCAGACAGCTCCCCCCACGAAACCTCGTGAACAAGCTTCTCAGGTTCGGATGACTGCTGAAGATGCAGCAGCACGTCAGGCGAGTGCAGAAGCTGCAGAGGCCCACAGAATACAACGTGCAGAGCATGCAAATGTTGTAGAGACCCTTGCTGGGATGTTTCCGGACTTGGACAGAGACATCATCAGCGATGTCGTTTCCCAAAAAGACGGGAGGTAAGTTACTTGCTTTGCACATACAATTATGTGAACTAACACCTCTAGGGTGGGTTTGGCTGTCGACGCATGTTTGGCTCTTAGTTCCTAGATCCTGATGTGGAGATACATACATACATAGCATCGGCGGGTACGGCTTCAGGTTTAGCATGGTGGGATTGAGCGCTGCATTGGGCCTTTTGATATCCTAGCCTTTTTGTTAGGCCAGTAATTCCAGAACGATCTGGGAGACAGAAGTTCATTTGAGATGAGATAGAAGTAATTATAATTACGATCGTGCCCATACTTGTTCCAAGACGCTAATTGATAGCCTAAATGTCGTCCAAATGAGGAAGTGGTGGCCAAAATCTTACAATTTTAATCCTGGTACCCTTTTCCCTGGTAGTCTTGATGGTCGAGTTGAAGATAAAAACTTCAGAAAGTGCAAATGTAGAGCTTTTGTAACACAGCGTGTGAAGCATTTTCACCCGATAACCGCTCTCCGGGGAGCCGCTTTAAGAGACAAAAAATGTGGTGGCCGTGTTTTTAGCTCCAATTTATCGCAGTTTCGGTACGGGTAGTGAATATTCATTGTATGAGCCCTAGACACGAGGGTTTTCTTAAACCTCAAGTAAATCTTGGCCTTAACAAAACATAACTTTGCACCAACCATGGCCAAGAAGAAGAGCAAGAGCCCAAACGTTGGGGAAGGCTCGGGCGACAGCAGTATCCCCTCGAGTTCGGCAGCGGCAACGGCATCATCATCTTCGACAAATGCAAAGCCCCCGAAGGTCCCCAAGCCGCCTCAACACTCGGCATCTGCGTTAATAATTTGTCGCAACAAGTACGTCAAACATCTTTCACTCAGGACTTGGTATATCATCTGTCACTCCTCCTGCTATTCTTTCAATTATTTGGCATGCTCAGCTATTGGACGCCTGTTCAGTGGCTTGCGCAATGCGCGCCTTTCTGGCATTCTCGAGGAAGTTCCAGAACTAATGGCTTGACAGGCACTGGCGCTACATTTCCTCTTTCCATGGCCCATGGCTCCAATTACCCCCCGAAGTGCTCGAGAGCCTTGCGAATAACAATTACAATCTCCCTCGACCTCGACCAATTGACCCCGCCGTCTTTTTTGACCTCCTGAAGATCCGCAAACTCGTCGACGATGCCACCAATCTTGCCGTACGCGCCGCAAGCGGTGTCACCTCATCAGCTCTGACAAACTCGCTCAATGCTGGCAATGGCCTTCTGGGAAATGGCGGGGCAGCGCTGGGTCTGGGGCTTGGTGGGGGAGGTGGAAATGCGAAATTGAGTAGGGAACGGAAACATCGAATGCGAGAACAAGCTACGCAGAAACTATCAAAGGCATACCACTTGGATGAAATTGCGTGTAGTGTTGCGACAATGCAATCTGCTTCAACGCTGGAAGACGTGGCCCATCTTGTGCTGCAGAGGAATCCTCTGGACGCGGATGCGAAATATGTACATTTCTTCCATGAAAAGATCCCCTCGCGCCAGCTTGCAGAGTGCACAAGTCTCGGTCCTTTAACGGAAGTTATTGCAGAGAGGCCGAATGAGGCAGAGATTCTACGGACAAGAGCTGTCACCAGGATATTTAAAGATGATTTCTTTGGTGCAGCACTGGATCTCACGGATGCATTGCGAGTATGCAGATATTACCAGAGCCAGCATAAGGCCGGCCGCCAACAGCTCCAACTGGCCAGTGAAGCAAGAGAAGAGGCTCAACGGAATAGCAGATGGAAAGAGGAAATCAAGCTTGACGAGGAAGATCATCCTAGTAGTCTTGAAACTCAACTGCTTTTTCATCGAGCTGGTGTATATTTAACTATTGCTTGTCAACATGTCAACGCTGCGCTACCGCCAAAGGTTTCCATGAACGGTTCCAGTACAAAGAGGGAGAATGCTGATGTTAATGGCAACGGTACAAATGGCACGAACGGCACGCCAGCGGAACCTCCTGAACTAAGTCCAGCCGAGAAAGAAGCGGCGCGAAGACGTCTCGAGGCTAGAAAAGTTGTAAAGACTAATGCCAAGAGAGCTTTAAGGGATTACGTTGCCTATTTATCTCATTTTGACTATACTCCAGGTCTTCCAGCTGAGGTTGCTGAGGAGTTTGTACGTAAAGTCAATCAAGCGGCAAATGGCTTCAAGATACCCAGACCTCAGAACCACAGCAGAAACATGGACCTGCAGAGTAATGACTCTTTGAGCAATGGCCAGCTATCGGATGCTCTTATTCCTCACAAGGGCAACCACCGTTCTCGACCACAATCCAGTACTTCTCAGCGTGCCGAACTTCCAAGCCTTCCACCACCCATCGTCCATCAGATATCTGCCCTCTTCTCCGCTACTCCTCCAGCCGACCTTCCCCCTTATCCTGAGGCTATAAGCACGCTAGCAACCAAACAACAACTACTTACTCCTCAAAATGAAGCCGCCAAAGCCCTTCTCGCTCAAGCTGACTGCCACGAAGCACTTACCTATCATCCTCTTCTAACCGATGCTCTTCACTCTCTACTTCTATGTCATTGTCTCGTCCAAACTTCTGCTCGCGAGCTTCAACGCCATGCTTATATGGTCGCTCGACTTGCCCGGTTCTGTGATGGCTATCCCATCTTCCAAGCAGCCCGCTCCCCAAGCCGAGCAGATTGGATCGAAGTAGTCCGCCGCTCCTCAAACTTCATCCAACTCTCATCATCCTGGGAATCCTTATGCGCACCAGCACCCCTCCCCGGCCAAGGGCCCTCAAACCAACAAAAGGAAACCCCCGCCGAGAAAAAAGAACGTCTCAAGCAACAAGCCATCATGGAAGCCCTCGAAGACGACCGTGTCCACGACGAAGCTTCGTTCCATGCTGCGGTGGCCGCGAGACAGCGCAGACAGGAAGAGGAAGCGCGCAAGGCGGAGGGAAGAGAAATGCCGAAACGCTGGGCTCAGGAAGATGGGAAGGAATATCCGATTAGTACTGAGCGCGCACAAGCCATCGTCCGCTGGATCAAAGAAGCACCTGTCGGTGGTGAAGGAGGTGGTCCGAGGAAGAAGAAACGTACCACTAAACCTGGTTCTGTTAAGGGCAAAGGAAAGGCGGATAGTGAAATTGAGAGTGAAATGGCGGGAATGAAAATTAGCGAGGAAGTTGATGATGGGTTTGAGGTTGTGGAGGAGGAAGTCGATTGAGGTGGTGGGACAGCGAATTACATTCTTACCTCAATGGATACTTGGTTGATGGAGCGCGTAGTGGTGGGGGGTTTAATAGGTGCTACCTTGGTGCTAGCGGAAAATCTTTTTATGCTTTGTTACTATTATGATGCGAGCAGTACAACTTTAAGTGAGGAATGAGCGTAGAAGACGATAGGGAGTGGGTGAGTGGTGTTCTTGGAAACGAGTCTATGAATACTTCCTCTTTCTCGGGTTAAAGCACAGTTCCAAAGCGCGGGCTACTTGCTCGGACTTCTGGCAAGCAATCGTCGTGTCTGATTATATTATTACGAGTTGAGAGGATAAAACGAGACCGAACCTTCTCTGTATCTGCTAGAAGGTTGAAAAGAAGAAGGTGGAAAGGAAGAAGGTAGGAAATAAGGAAGGGCGTAGGGAAGGGGGGAATGGATGGGGTTGAAAGGAGAGGTGAAGTGTGTGTGTGTGTGTGTTCTGAACCCAAGGTACCATGCCTCTCTTCTCTTCCCCTCTCATCTCATCTCTTACCCCCACCTTCCCTCTTCCCCCTCACCCTCACCCTCACCCTCTCCCCCTTCCCCCAACAAACAACCATATCTACCACCACCACCCTTTCTCATCTCCTATCCACCGTCTCACCAGCATAATCCCAGATATATTGTATAGCTATCCCAAGTGCACAGTGGAATATTTTCCATCCCGTCGAGTTTGCATTCATAGCACTCTCTATTACTCGAAAGTCGAGAAAAGAATGAAGAATATTTTGAACGAACTTCAGATGACAACAAAAAGAAAAGGGGAAACGCAAGGGAAAGAACCCGGGATTTGACGTTCAAAGATCATTTCATCTACCCACTTCCACATTCCTCCCTCGCGCTATGATACAGTAGCAGAAGTCCAAAATCATCAAATCAGAAAACTTGACGCAAAAACAAAACCCTAAAAAAAATTCTTTTCTAAATTTGGAAAATGTGGTATCGTACGAAATAAAACACCGCTTGCCCATCCTTCGTATTTGTAGATATATAGGATATAGATCGTTACTGCATTCAAAAAAAAGAGAACACTATTCGCTAGCTCGCCCGCTGCCGCCGAAAAAGGGGTGAAATATTCAAAAGATTTATGCTTCGCAGCAAAGAGTCCCTTTACATACGCCTGTCCACACGCCCGCCCATTCGCCCGCCCACCCGGATATCCTACGCCTCTCTGATCCCTCGAGCAATCCAATAAATTTCCATCTGCCGTTAAGATAAGAATGTTCGTGTACTGATTCTTTCTGATGTCGTGGCCGCTCCAGCTAAGATCTGACCTGAATCTTCGTGTCAGGAAGAGTGACGCGGCCATCACTCTACGACTGTTGAAGTTTGATATGAGCCCGGTTATCATACCCGCTCGTGAGATTCATAAAATTTTCAATCTCGGTGATGCCATCCGTCTCCAGACTCTGCATCAACTCAATCTGCTGCGTCTGACTCAGACTGCCCTGCCTCATGTGCACATCGTAATCCTGATCAAAGGCAAAGTTGCTGAAACTGAACGGTGTATGATGCACCATGTAAGAAGGATCCGCCGCCGCTGAAGGATTGATAGATTGTATTTGGGGTTGAGTATTGTTGTCTGGCATCGGGTTCCATGAGTTGGCGAGACCGTGGGTTTGGGTGAAATCTGGTGGGAAGTAGCTGAAGCGGCGGTCTGATTGTCCGCTAGATCCAGAGCCGAAAATGGAGTTTGAGCGGAAAGCAGGCCCAGGTGGTGGCATGCTGTATTCGAAGGGGTTGATCGGCTCGGGCATCTGGTTGAAGACGTAACCAAACTGAGGTGGTGGCGTCTGGAAGCTAACTTGGCTATGTGGGATTGAATTGGGAGTTGCAGTAGAGTTTTCGGATGCGGAAGGAGAATTTGCATCGGTGAGAGAAGCTGGAGAGTTGTTTGAGAATGAAGGTATTGGGGATGGTGCCATAGGGCTCTCTTTGATCTGCACATCATAACTCCTCAGACATGCCTGAGCTAACTTGGAATATAGATCCGATGCATTAGTTGTGCCTGGCCAACGTTCTCGGCAATTGACAATAGTGTCTAGGGCGGTATCAATATGCTCCTCGAGTTCTACCTTTGGGTGCAAAGCGCGAACCTCGGGATAGGAAGCTGCCCACAGGATGGTATTAATTGTCTGGAAAAGCCCCAGCATGAAAACCCACGTGATGTCAACCATGCCGCCTTCCATCTGTTTGCTTGAATTTTTGATGCTCTGGGCTGAGGCATCGTAACACATCATCGCAGATTTTGCAGAAGGCCTTGAGACTTGGGGCGACGGACGTCGAAGCGTCACAATCATGTTATGGTATCTATTCATGAACCTGTCAATTGTCAGTCAGTCGTTTCCAATTTTGAACAGAGATACAGACATATACCAAGACTTGCTATAAGCGGGACTTTCAGGACACGTATCAAGCCAATCTTTTAGTTTCTTCTCCATTGCTGCATACCATGGATGATCCTCATTTTTTGGTTCGGGTCGTTTCCGTTGGTAGAGCACTCTGCGCATTTCGGCTTGTAGAAGTCTCAATCGCAGAAAGTGTATCGTTACTAGTTTCTTTTCCGAGGCTGGGCCTGGCAATATGCCATCAGCAGTGATATACTCATCATCAATGGTTTCGAAAAACTGAACATCAAAATGGTTCTCGCCAATAGCAAATGCATTGGGCCTTCCCATACTATGCGCAAGGCTCAATTCCATCGAATAGATTATCCACGCCAATCGTCTTCTCATATCCAGCTGAATCGTATTCACCAATCCTATTGAAGCTCCCTGGGTAATGGTTTTTTCTTCGGCCAAACCAAGTTGTTGACAAAGTCTTGTTGCCAGTCCCATTATATAATATATTGCAGTCCGAGTTGGCGTTAGTAGTGAGTACTGCGCGACTAATACCAAGCATTGAAGAGTTTTGATATCTTTTGGTTGGATTACCCCTTCTATATAGGCCATTGCGGCCAGGTAATAACTGTCCGCCAGACCGGAATATTGCGTGTCGAGTTTCTGCATGCTTATTGCAAGGACCATTCTGAGAACGAAGTTTTTGTAGGGATCCGAGCTGCCATCATATACATCTTGTAGATCTTTCGCAAAGGTTGGCTCGTGCAAGGTAGGCGACAAGTATTGGGCTGTTATTGCAAAGTCAGCAAAATTATATCCTAGCGAAAAGTGTAAACGTCTGAAGTGAAAAACTACGCGCTCTCTCGCTAAGAAACCCCTCCTTTGACTGACCTTTCTGATTGAAAACTTCTATTAACTTGTCTGTCACTAGTCGACTGGGCAAGGTTGGAGCTGGCACGGCGCTGATCATTGGATATGATTTCTTTCGTCCTGACGCGGATTCTGGTGATTGCATAGGGGGGCGACGTTGGCGCACTTCTGGCACCAGTTCACGAATGGTCCTCGAGCCGGTATATTTCTTTGCCTCTTCCATCACCAGACGTGTCATCGCGATGCCACTCGACGGGCCCAAGAAGCGCGGTGTCTCATCATCCTCGTCTAGACGAATCAGCCCGCCTGGCCGGACAATATCTTCGGGTTTCTGAGGAAAGCCTTCTTCGTCTGTATACTGGCGAAGCTCTCCCTCCAATGCACGAACTTTGTCCTGCAGCTTGATCACGTACGTCCGCGAAATCTTTTTGCCCTTGGTGGTATCATAGTATTCGCAGATGGCGCCGGCTCTCTCGCAAGGTAGACATCGTGGGAGGTTTGGATCGCATCTCGTTTTGCGCTATCGAGCGTTAGCATGATTCCAGAGGCACGAATGGGTCGGCACGAACCTGACGACACCTGCAACACGCCGTCAAAGTGTGGGCAATCCGCGGGGAAGGTTCATCGCTTTCATGGCTACTTTCTCGAAAATTCTTTGCTTCTCGCGCCTTCTTGACTGAGCTATGCGCCCGACGTAACAAATCACCGGCGTCCATGGGCACCTCGAGCTCCGTTCTGGCAGTGGCTCCTCGAATAGCCGTGCAAGAGCTGTTGGGGGTTTCTGGCGCGGGGAATTGGAGCAATCACCATCATCGACTACATGGGTGAGGCGGGGTCTTGATGTCTATATAATGCGGAGGATGTGTACAAGTACAGGAGTATCACGGCGATGTCCAAGTGAAATTTGAAGGATCCGCGAAGTTTGGCAGTGGTCCCGGTGGTGGGTGGGTGGGGTGTTGGTCAGGGGGGTATGGGGGGGTTGTTTGGAAACAAGCAAAAGGCACGAGTATGCGCCTCAGGGAGACATCAACATGTACCAACCAGGTTGGGTCGGGAGCAGCGGATACGCCTGCATTTTTTGCGGGAGGATCATGGGATTGGATGGGGGAGATGCCGTTGGTGGTTGATATAGGGAGACGAGTTATTCTAGGAAGAGGAGTGGGAGTTGAGGGAGTTGAGGAGAGTCGATGGGTCTGCCTTGCGGCGGTGGTGCCATGCAATGAATGTAGTTGAATGCACCCCACGGCCAGTGCGAAACTATTCAGAAGCGATACCAAGGCAGCAGAGAAGAGCAAATTACTCTGTCGTAATAATAGGCTTGCAATCACCACCTCCCTTCTCTTCGGGCCAAGAATGCGTGTAAAAAAAGGAAGGAAAAAATCAAAAGCAATATCAGACGAATGGCCTCATATCAGGCTTCTAGAAGGCTCGCATCAGCATCAGAGCCCTCCCCTTCGCGTCACCCACTCCCCCAATGACGCTCCGCTGGTCCTCCGGGGGCCACTGCCGTGGAGGCTCTCTTCGCTGCGCTCCAAAGTGCATATAAAAGAGAAAAGACAACTCGAGCGCAGCGAGCTCGGGGGCTTGCCCCCATGAGAATGCAGCCGTTCCCCATGGCTGGCTGTACTGCGTGATTTCCCTCCAGATGGTGTCAAGGTACTTCCATACATGATTCCAATGAACGATAGTGATGCATAAGGTAGTAGTAAAAGGTCTTTCTTTTGCCCTGAAGATAACTTTGCCCGCATGCAATTGCCGGTTGGACTTGGTGATGAGTGAGTAAGTACTAGTTACTAGTTACGGGTAGAGGAGCACGAGCGCATCCAACGGTCAACTTGGCTACCTCTGATACACCACATCTACTCGAGTACATGCAAGTGCGTGTCGCCCGACCAGCTCGAGTCTGCCCCCCAATCTGTGCACAACCAACGGCTGCGGCCGCTTCGGCCTCGAGTACCTAGGTATCGACCTGCTGGATGCGTGACGAGGCGCAAACGACGGCCGCGGCCTCTTCTCCGGACCAGATGAAGCAGTTGGGACTGTCGATGATACCTTGTCGTCTCTGGGACTCCTGGAGACTGAAGAAGTAGCTATGCGGCGCGCAAGTGCTACTCTCTTGCATGCCAAAGTATCGAGTGCGAATGCTTTCCTGCATTTCCCCTCGATGGGGAAATACTGTATGTGCAGCAAAAAGATTTCTTACTCTCAGACGACCTCGAGGTCCGATGTGATCAGCCCTGTAGGAATCAAGCCCAACAAGGCGTTTGTTCTATTCTTATTGTTCGTCCCAGGTCTCGAGGCTTGAATCCCTCGCTGCAAGCACATCCCTGCCCCCACACCACACCACACCTTAACTAATGAAGAGTCGCCCTGCTATGACCCGAACGTGGAGCGTGGAGCGTGGCTCGTGGCTTGCTTATCCGGTCCAACTTCGTCTTTTCAACCTCATCTGCCTTGAATCAACTTCTGTCGTCGCTCTGTACCTCATCCATCCGTCAAGTCACGAACACACACAAGCTTCGTCTTTATTCTCCGACCTTGAGACCTCGCGTCTCTCATTCCAACCACAGTATTCCAGTATTACTCGGTACGCTCTCGCCCAGCCATCGTCAAGCCTCACATTGCTACAGCCGGCGGGCCCTTGAGTAAGTAGCATAGTACAATTTCCGACTTTGTATGACCGTCAAACGGCTTTCTCCCTTCTATAATCCTTCTAGACGGAAACATTTGAGTACAAGTATCCAACAAGACGTCGTCGGTGTGGCATAACATTACACGGTGATAGAAAAAAAGCATACCGGTGATCAAAGTTACACCATCCAACCTACTGGGCCAGACGACTGAGGCCACTCTCTGCGACAGCTTCAAGGGGTTCAATTGAGGCCTCAAAGTGACCAATTTCCGCTTTACCTTTCCAGCCACGTTGAACCTTGCAAGCGACACCTCCAACGATGGGAGTCTGTGTCGGATATTGATACTTTTTTGGTACTTTCTCCTGAAATCAACGACGAGAGTATCCCCAGCGTACCCGGACTTGCTAGGGCTGAAGACAACCCGCATTGAGGCCATTTGCCATCCAAAGCCTTGTGGTTTGTCTACTCTGTATCTACCTTTCTTCGAATAAGATGTGCAATTGGAACCATTTCAGCCATATATACCGTAACGTTTGAAGCCAAGATCAACTGTGAAGCAAGATGCCTCGTACAACTCCCAGCGCGGCTGATACACCTCTATTGAGAGTCTCAAGGCCTGTTTCCGCATGCTCAAGATGTAAGTTCACACACCATGCCGCCACTGGCAGCCGATGCTGACAATTGAGATAGGCCGTTCTGCAAAAATCAAGGTACGAATAGCCCGCCGCAAGCAACTTTACTTCTTGGCTAATGGATGGCAAGTGTGATGGTAAACTACCTGCCTGCACCGCGTGTGAAAAGTCTGGTCGAGCAGATGAGTGCTCGAGTGCGAATGATCAGTTTGCAAAAGGCAAAGAAAGAAGGTCGGTGGAACCAGCTGCTACCCACCATTTCTAGAACTGACTTTGTACATGTTTTCAGCTACGTTGCCTCACTCGAGTCACGTGTAGAGAAGTTGGAAAAGAGGATTGCTTATGCAAGATCGCGAAAGGCATCAGTGGCTATGCATGATGTAGATGCGCCGCCTGTCGAGGCTCCCGATCGCAAGGACTCGCTCGCGACCATCCGTGCCGCTATTCATGGCAAGGCAGCTAGGCGACGGGAAGCTGCCGATGTCAACGAGCTGGTGTCTGATTTTGGATTTTTGTAAGTGCACGCATTTATAAGCATATATATATGATGCTTGAGTATCCTTCGATACCTGGCAACTATGTTTGTGAAATCTTTTCAAAATGCAGGCAAGCTTACTTCACTCCCAGGTCTGTCAATGCGACCACACGAGATTTCGAGTCGTCGACGACGAACATGACTTTTGGACGTCTGATTCTTGCTGCGACCAACCTGGAGGCTGTTCCTCGTGCGGAACCCTTCCAGCTCCCACCAAGACCCTCGGCAATGGCTCTCGTCCAATATTATCTAGACAATGTGTACGCGCTTTTCCCTGTCTTCTCGGAAACCGCCTTACTCAATGCGCTGGATGCCGTGTACCAGGATCATAGTCATGGGCGGCTGATTACGGATTTTGAGCACTGGTTGTTGTATATGGTGTTGGCCATTGGAGCAACAAGTCAGTCGCGAAACCACAGAGACGCCTCTTACACAGAAGGAGTGACTTGGGTTAGCCGAGCCCTCCTGTATGCAGACAAGGTTCTTATGCCTGGCTATGTCTCGCAAATACAGGCACTGGTTCTCCTGGTGCAGTATTCGATGCTGGATCCGGCGCATTTCGATAGCTGGCAGCTCGTTGGCTTTGCTTGTCGCGCCGTGGTTGATTTGGGTTTTCACCAAGACCCTCCCAAAGAACAGCAAACTGACAGGCAGACGTTGGACATGCGACGCAGGATATTTTACTGCGTTTATGCTCTTGATAGGCAAGTCAATTTTCAGTTTCCGATGATGAATTGCTTCTGACTTCAGACAGATCTATAAGCATGGTCCACGCCAGATGTTTCTCTTTCACAGATGACTCCACGGGTGTAGACTTTCCTTCCCTGCCCACGGGAACAGACCCTATGGCAAACTCTTTCACTGGTCAGCATTCTCTGGAAGCGTCAGGATTGCTATTTCAGTTGCGATATGGGCAGTCAAGCTGGTACCAGGAACTATTTCAATCCAGTCGAGCACCTCTTCAAGAGACCTATGTCTGGCGCATGTGCGAGGACATGCGGGAGTGGTCCGATTCCTTCCCCGATAGTCTCCCCCTTGCCTTTAAGGAGTTCTTTGACCTTGAACTACTCTACAGCTATGTATACTGCCTCGCGCCATCTTGTCGGATACAAACCGTGTCTACGTACAACAAAACTTTGATTTTCGAGTATAGCATGGCATATATGCAAAAGATATTCCCCATCAGCAAAGATCCCATCAACACAGCATTCTACACTTACCACGATGCGCTGCGGGTCTATTTTATTGGGAGCCAGTTTCTGGCAGTTCTAATGGAAGACCAAGACCAACTATTGAGCGGTATCCTTCCATACACACCAGTCGTTGCAAACTCACCACAACCACCACCACTGCCAGCCAATTCTGGAGTTGACAGTGTTGAGCGAAGTATCAATTGCGTAACGCATATCAAGGAGACTTTGAAAACCTTTGGCCAACGATGGGAGGACTCCAAGGCTCTCTTATCAAGCTTTGAGGCTCAAGTAGAGCCAACATTGTTGGAATTACATCGGAGAAAACGACTCAATGATGAGCTCATGAGACCAAGTCAGAGCCCTCCGAATTTCTTGCCGCAACCTGGGTTTGAGCACATTCGTACTTTGTCGGCAGAGGACTGGGCTAGATCGGGGGCTGGTTTTGCAAGCAATGGTCTACATGGTGGACGTGGGCGCGGGTAGACGAAATAATGGATATGGGTGGTTATGCTATAGACGTCCTTATAAACTCATCTTGGTAGTGACAATCCCCTTGCAATGAATTGGAAGCAATGCAGCACTACAATATCCGATGGGACCAGATGGGGATGGTATGTGGTTGGGTGCGCCTTCCTACCTTGTGGTGCTGTAAAGACTCGTTCCTGCTCAGTGAGTCCGAGAGCTCTTGCCTCGCAAAGGAGAAAAATCACGGCAATGGTTCTTTCCTCCCAAGCACCACACCAGTACTTATACCCTCTCCTTCGCCCTTTTTCTTCTTTCCTCCTTCAACATCATTTCCAGCTTTACTCCAGCCACAACATCGCCATTTCAAGGCGTCTCTTATTGCTGAAGCATCTTTATATCTTTTGCAGCTTGCCAATCATCACCACATCAATTATCGGCCACCCTTTCAAGCTTGCTTGATTCTTGTGGTCGTTGCTCGCGTTACTGGCTTCAACGCCCATCTGCACCCGATGCCTGGTGTGCCTACATATATCTCGAGCTCAGGATCCTTCGATCAACGCCATTTCAACGAATCTTCTCATTCTCCACTCTGCCCGGCTGGTATTTCATCCCTCCACTTCAATCAGCACTTCTCTCTCAACCAACGCCTCTCTTACACCCCCACTTCTATTCATATCCTCCTCACTAACACATCTCGCAGGAAACGCACCCAGCGGCGGCACCATGGCTCCGGATCCGCCTCGGCGCAGGTCCACTGCTCAGCAGCAAGAGGCCTATCTCTCCAACATGCAAATCCTTACCCGCTGGTCCTTCGTCGCCCTCTGCATATTCGTCGTCCTCTATCCTACAACTCTCTTGCTCAGTCGTGACTCTGAACACACACCATCCTCTGCTGATCCTGCCAAGCACGAGCTCATCAACCAGGACATCGGCGACAAGACATACGGTGTTGTGATTCGAATGCCAGAAAACGGTGCGGAAAAGTATGCTTTTTCGACTGCTGCTGGAGACAATTATGAGATGGTTCATGGGTTGAAGGCCAGACAAGTTATGTCCATGGACAATGGATACTCGAAAACGCGGATCGAAATTGCCATGTTCGAAGTACTCAGTAAAAGTATGGACCAACTTGTCCGTCTCATACACGTTTATGAAATCACAGTGGACGATTCTGCCATCCTGGCAAACGTTGTTCTGTTCACCGGGTACTTGACCAATGCCTGGGACGACAACCATGTTGAATACTCCGACGAGGATATCCAGATCGCAGCCATGAAAGCCGAGGTGATATACCGAAAATATTTAACACCACCGATGGGTTCCCAAATCGACGGTCTCGAGAAGAGAGGCACTTCTGCCGATAGCACAACCGAGAACAGAGCAGCAGCAGTGATCAATTCCTACATCGACCTCTTCGCCGAGGCAGCATTCAAAGACGTCGAGTTGTATCTCTCGCTTGGCGATGAAATTTCTGACAACTCTGTTGAAGCAAGACTAGAGACTTTCGATGGAATGTTGGTAGAAGCTTTGGAAGAGCATAATGCGACCGCTACATCGGCAGCAATGGACGAAGCCTACGCCAAATTAGAAGAACGTCTCGAGGATATCTACCAACAGATCAGTGCTGATGGCGATGATGATGACACCGAAGAGCCCCAAACCTCGCAATTGACCAAGAGACGCGCCAAGAAGCAATGTACGCCAAAGAAAAACTCCAATGCGTGGGTCATGCAGCAGCAACAGAAATGGGTTGGCCGTGTGAACGATGGCGAGTCCAAGGAATTGGTGAACGAAGAATTGAATCAATGGTTATCGGACTTCAAGAAGGGTAACGCAGGACCAGATTTCGCAGGCTGCTGGAGAATGAGTCGTGCCATCTGGGCAAGCAGACTTCAGAAGGCCGTCAAACCCTACTTTGTTGATTTTGAACCAGAAGCGACAACAACAGTTGGAATGAAGACCACCACCGTGTTCGTCACAACCACCTTTAGTTCAATCACAGACTCGAGCTCAACTGCAACGACCACTTCTGATTCAGACTCTGATGCAACTGAAACCGCCACAGCTACAGACTCTGATTCAACTGAAACTGCCACAGCTACAACGGACACAGCCTCTGATTCAACTGCAACGGCCACAACTGCCGCGACCTCTGATGCTACTGTGGATTCAACCACCTCTGAGCCAACTTCGCAATCGACATCTACAGACGCGCGCGAGTTTTCGACCATGACATCTCCGCCAGCAGAGCCGACTCCAAAGGCAAGGTTCATGAGACGGGATGCTACAATTGAAGGTCAGGCGAAACAAGACATCAACGTTGTTGTTGCAAAGTTCTACAGCGCCACTTTTGGTGGACTTTCTGTGAAACTTCCAGAGGTCATCACTCAGGATAATCCTGCTGCAGAATCAGATGATAAGCTATCAGCAAGATCAACAACTTCAGATTCAAGCAAAAACGCATGGAGAAACTTTGAATTTGTTACACTTGTTGGTACAGCCATCTTCTTTGTCGCAATCGTCTCTGTGATGATTGTTCGGGGCTTTTCTGCATGGAGATACAAGTGCCATGAGAGCAGGAATTCCAATCAAACCATGACCGAAAAAGCAAGGGATATTTTGACATCCAAGTCATCGGATCATCCGCGTCTTCTCAGCAAGCAAGGACCATCTTTTGACCTTCTAGGTGATGAGGAGTCCCAGATGAATCAACTTCAAGATCATGCTCCGCTCATTAACATTGACGGTACAGCTGATGGTTGGGGGAAGTGGATGGCAAGCATGCGAGGTGGTGAGGTAAAACAATGCACTCTCCCTGCACATCACGTCGTGCATTAGGTGCTGACAGAGTCAGTTGAAGGTTGCGAAGCGATATTGTCCAATTCCATACGTTCACGCTCCTCGCATACCTTCTCTCCAGTTTCCCAAGCCAGCTTTCCGTGTTGTTCGTGCTTCCAGTGGACTCGGTCCATCGTCAAATGGTATGAGAGAAAATGCACGTAGCAAGGTCAATTGGGGTTCCACTCTCTGATTGTGGTGATTTAAGGCACTGGTTGAGCACTGAAGGAATGTTGATGGGATTATCATTCTGGGTTGATTACCGTTACACATGGGGATTTGTCACACTCGCTAGAACTATGGGTATTGGGTCATACTGGGGTGTTCGGATGGAATTGGTGTTGTTTGTCACTACTCGAGGGGGATGAAAGGCTTTTTTTTAGCTTCTTTCCTACAGGTAGATTTTGAATTAATTAATGAACCGAGATGTTTGTTTCGCCCGAGTTTCTGTTGTGTCTTGTTGGAACTTGGTATACTCGTGTTAATTGTGAATTTGATTGCTACGGCAGTGGTATTGTGACATGTGCTTTGCGATCATCTAATTAATCCGGTCCAGTGCTATTCCGGATAGCTTACCCGGTTATGGATCATTCAAAATCGAGTTGCCCCGATTAAACCGCAAGAAAGGTTACTCTCCCCACGATTTGTACTGTACATGGCGAGAATGGTAATAAGTCGAGAAGAGAAAAGGAAAATAGATTTGAGGAAGAAGAAGAAGAAGAAGAAGAAAAGGATTGAGGATAAGTTGCTAGGGAAGAGGGAAGAAGGAAGGAGGGAGATTCAGGGATGGGGATTGATGAGGTTGGAGTTTGATTTTTAAGTCTCTCGGGGATTTGGTGGGGGGGTTGTGAGGGTTGGTTTTTGGAAGTGGTAGGTAGGGGTTTGGGAGGGGGGAGAGAGGGAGGGGGGAGAG